>CM052220.1:7780925-8014250 GCA_028454225.1 Lasioglossum leucozonium | reverse complement strand
CTTTCTTTTAAGGTTAAAAAATTTTTTATCGTATCGTAAAAGTCTCGTAGGAACAATGGGTCTCGAGTCAACCGTTCTCTTAAAAAACAACTTTGACGTTTCATAAACTAATTTCTTCCACATGTCTGTAGGGTGTCCCAAAATGGTATAAACGTGGAGGGAATTATTCTACACGAGAAAATAAATTGATAATATGTTAGTAAAAAGTTCGTTGAAAATGTGGGAATAAATGTTTTTCATTTGACGCCTCGGTTTCGAGAAGTTAATGTTTGAAAATTAAGCGAACACGCGTGCTCTTGAATGGCAATCGTTTGACGCGTCTGTTCATGACCTACTAATTCTACTTGTTCCAAAAGTTAAGCACGCGAACTTGACGGATTTTTAAAGTCAATTTTCTCGAAAACGAGGCGTCAAACGAAAAAATGTTATTCTATATTTTCAATTTATTTTCTCATGTAGAATCATTCCCTCCACGTTTATACCATTTTGGGAAACCCTGTAGTCATATGGAAGAAATTAATTCACGAAACTTCAAAGTAGTTTTTAAAGAGAACGGTTGACTTGAGATCCATTAATCCCTTGAGACTTTTGTTCCTTGCGATGAATACGATAAAAAATTTTTTAACCTTAAAAGAAAGGGTCAAGGTCAATTTTGTAGTCCAATTTTTTAACAGATCTCCACCGATCCAGAGGTATAGAATCCCTTCATGGTATTCGTGACATATAATTTTTATACACCCTGTACAAAAAAACTTCGTAGGACAAAGTTACACTGTTTGAAGGGTCATACATAACGGTGTAAGGGGAAAAAAAATTTCAAGGTCATTTTTATGAGATTTCAAGGTTATCGATGTTTTTTTAAATGGAATGATATATTTTCGTTAACGGAATGTTGTAGCTGACAAAATAACGAATTCATGCATGTAACACAATATGGCCTTCAAATGACCTTCAACCCAGAAAAATAGTATAAAATTCAACGTGTAAGATTCATTTGATGTATTTCTGTTACGCCAAATGTTCAAAAATATTCTACCAGTTTCACGGAATTTATTTATTAGCGATGTAGCAATGATAAATGTGCAATCATTTTATTTGAATTACATTAAATGTTCATTTCTTGAAACATAAAGATACTTCTTGCAGGCATCTCAGGTCAAAAACTGAGTAATTGAACAACGAAACTTTGATACGGGTCAAAATAGACCCGGACTCCGTCGTTGGACGGTCGAAGAATCATTACCGCTGCTAACATTGTTAGAATTTTTCTCCTGCAACATGCACAGCTAATTGAAAATCTCTTCTTGTTTCATGAATAATTCAGCTTATTTTTACAACAATGAGATAATGAGATAATTAAAACGTTTAATGATGCGGTGGTTTGAAAAAACGAAAAACGAAAATCGATTTTACATGTGTAAAGATAAATATCACTGTCTTCCCTGCTCTGTTTGAACGATTATAATTATAATGTGACGGTACGATGTGGATTATCGTATTTGCCATGTATAAGCTTTGATTTCTCATTATTCAGGCATGAGTCTGGCGATTAATTTGATCTTGCTAACAAGCGGCATCAGCCTTTGTGCTTCAGCAATCGGATTACTGATAACAGGTTGACATCAACCTACCTACATTCCTTGTGTTATATTTTTAATGCTAGATAAGGTAATGCGGCATTATTTAAATATCCTGTGTCGATTAATTGATGCGAACGATTGCGAGACGCTTAGGATCGATAACGCAAAACTATAGTGTTTCACCGTAACCATAACTATTGAATTGGCAAACGATCGTTTAAAAACTTCTATCAAAACGTCATTGCTTTGCAATTTGTAAAAATGGCAACTCCTCAATACAATTGGTGGATTTTTTTAATTGACTGAATTGACTTTCGCAACAAAACTGGATAAACAGTTTAAATTCAAGTATTAAAAGTGTATTTACAACGAGATAAACTTCTGACTGAAAATATTCTATGCAAATTGTGAATCTGCTAAAAAAACAACGGTTAACAAAATCAAATGTCCCGAAAAAACAATGTAGATTAATGAATAGAACATTTCTGCAACAGTTTCTCTGAATCGACAATTTTAAGTTGCAAAACTACTTAAATTTTCAAGAAAAGAATGCCAAGAATAATTGAATGTTTGATTTTTAAGGAGAATAAAGAAATATTTCTCATGCGTCTAATTTTCTGTTAACAAAAGCTGTCTTGGTTGAACAAATCGACTCACGAACCAAGTAAAAAATATAGTTATTAGAAAAATGATGCAGGTAACTTCGGTTCTATTATTTTTTTTTCATTACTTCTAACGTACTATTTTATAATGAAATTGCATTACATAGTAAAAGAATTTTTGAAACTGCACTGTTGATGTAATCTCTCAAAAACTGGACTGTTAAATTTCAAAGATCTATCTACCCTGAACAAGGATACGATAAACCTGTAAACAATTGAGAATTAGAATTTTTATAAATATATGATTGTTCAAGTATATCGCTGTGCCTAAGAGGAAGCAATGATGTTTCAACTGGAACTGTCAGTTTCTGAATTTATGGCATTGGCTACGTAGAACTTATTTGTCCTTGTTATTGAATAATTTGTAGGCGACATATAATTGGCTCCTGCGGTATAAGTAAATGAATGAACACGTAACGGGATTGGTAGGGGTATACTTTAAGGGCTTCGATGAACTAATATCTCGGAGTGACGCGTCAAATCGTCGGGGGGTAAATTAAAGTGAAGTCTTAATTGAAATGCCATACACAGTATATGGTATCGTAGCTGAATTCAGTCACACGATCCGTTTAAGACACCGACTACACTAAACGAACGCGCCATAAAAATATCGCAAACGAATATTCGCTCGACCAACGACAAATTAACTGTTTATATTCCCAACAAATAAATTTCAACACGTAAAAAATTTTTTTTGGACCCCACACAAATTTGACTACTAGCAATTATTCAATGATTCGTTATAAACATCGATGGTAAATAATCGAGGATTTTGTAATCGATTAATTTTATTTATTTGTAAATGAACAAAGTACTTTGACTAATACCAATTTGCTTCGAGATTATTACTTAAACGAAAATTGTTGAGCTTCTTTTAAAAAACGTAAATGTAAAAATTTTAATCTTTCTTTTTTTAGAATCTTTGCTCAATTTTTAATACTATCAATTTTTTAAACTGGCGTGTTGCAGACAAATTAAATAAAAATATGTACTATTTGATATTGTTCGGCAAATATTTTTACACTGTACTTTATTCAAAGGTTCTGCACACTTTTTAATACGTGAATTTTGCGTTAACATTTTAATGCATATATATTTGTTTCACAAATAAATCGTTTATTTACCAATTTTACAAAATATGCTTTACGGCCTCTGCAGTTCGAATAGGATATGCATGTTGTCGCAACGGAGATTGTTGACTTCACTCTTAATTCCAATAAACAATAAATAATAGTAGAGGCTGACACGGCGTAAAACACGTAAATAAATAAAATAATAATCATGTTATAATCACACAAACCAATCACAGATCTACGCAGCTGCTTACAATAACATGTGACTTAGTGGCTAAAACGATATGGGACCCTTAGATGTTGAAAGAAACTGTCAATTTTCATCATTTCTACTTGGATAAATGAAGTTTAATGCAAAAGAAAAAGTAATTGTTCTATTATCCGAAAATTCCACTATCCGGCCACTTTTGTGTCCCGATTAGTTCGGATACGGGAGTCTCTACTGTATTTCCATACCGTTATTCAAAACATTGTTTATATTATTAAATATGTTGATATCTAATCAATTACTGAACATTTAAGTATCGTATGAGGTATTATAACAATTTCATACCCATGAAAAGTAAAAAATCATTATAGAATGGAACTATTCTAGCTCGGAAGAAATGTTTAATTTTCGGATAAAAATAGCTCCGAGTGCAAAGTGTTAGTAATGCAGGTTTGAGACTTCTTAGCAATCACAATCGCTAGACGAAAGATCAATCTAGCCCGCAAAAGTGTCTCCCAAAGTGGCCTACTTTCGCATTCTCGAAAAATTACGTTATTGTAGCGGAACCACTAAATGCCAACTATTAGTTCGGATACGGGAGTCTCTACTGTATTTCCATACCGTTATTCAAAACTTTGTTTATATTATTAAATATGTTGATATCTAATCAATTACTGATTATATATTAGGTACTATAACAATTTCATGAAAAGTAAAAAATCATTATAGAATGGAACTATTCTAGCTCGGAAGAAATTTAATTTTCGGGTAAAAATAGCTCCGAGTGCAAAGTGTTAATAATGCAGGTTTGAGACTTCTTAGCAATCACAATCGCTAGACGAAAGATCAATCTAGCCCGCAAGTGTCTCCCAAAGTGACCTACTTCCACATTCTCGAGGCGAAAAATTACGTTATTGTAGCGGAACCACTAAATGCCAACTATTAGTTCGGATACGGGAGTCTCTACTGTATGAAAATCAACTCACCAATGGGTGAACCATAACGACCCCCGGATCCTCCATGAAAAAATGTGTGCAAGCTGTTAACGCTTATTCCTGTCGCAAAACCGGGTGTACTCGGCGTTATCGACAAGCGCGAACGTCTCAAGTAACGGGGTTGGGAAGAAATAATTGGACATAAATCCATCTGTGGCGATTCACGGTGGTCATTATGCCAGCAGAAGGGTGCCTTGACTCGAGTGCAACGCAAATATAGGCGCCGTACGCAACCGCATCTACTAAATATTACCTGGCCTCTGCCCTGAAATATGCCACTGATGATAAATAGGACGCGATAAGTGGCGAGTGTACCCCTGTAGGCGGTAGTGGACATATCCGTTCCGGGAGGTCACGGAAATTCGAGGATCTCAATATGCTTTGAGTAGGCACACGATCTGCTCCCACCTCGCCCGTAGAAATAATCATTATATTCCCCTTGTTTGTGCCACCGATGTGTGCCACCGTCGAGAGTTTTTATCGTTGTCACCGGCCGTGATTGAATACCGAACGCTATAACGTCGCGTCTCGACTTACACCGACCCTTTACAATAAAACAGCTCGCTTCAACCCGAACGAGACGAGTTTTTGCTCGAGGATTTGGAATGATTAGTTTGCTAAATTAAATCAAAGACGATGAAATTAAATTTAATCAAATTCCTACAAATTTCATCCTTGACGACCTAATACTGATACAGTGGAAATTGTCGAGGTTATTTTTGTTTTTATAGAATTCACTATGAAAATGTATGAAAATTCATAATCTAGTTGTTAATAATATTTTTTGTTGATAAGTAATTCTTGAATCTACTGTAAGAACATTACGTAACTTTTCTGTGGTTAGAATTGAATATCTTATTTATTCTTGCAGAGAAATAATTTTAAAAACGACCGAGATGTGGACGACATTGTTGATTCTGTGAAAAAATGTTGTTTCTAATTTTTTGAACGAATAACAAATATTGCAATTGGCGAAAGATCATACTTTTGGTATTCGCGGATTTAAATTAGAATTTAGTATAAAATTTAGCATAATATTAATAAATGAATCGCTAATTACGTTATTAATTATAATATTGTGATATAATGCTCTGTACTGTTGACTTGTATCGAATTAGCAATTTAATTTTGCATTTTGATACGATACAATGAAATTGCTTTCAGTACTTGTTCTAATTAGTGCTTATTTCGAAGCCACGTTTAGGTGAAATTTTCAGAATGCGTATCATTCACACAGATCTACAAAACGTGTTTTTGAAAATTTCAATTCGGCATGAAACAGTTGTAGAATACAATTTTTACTATTTTCTCTGTAACTCCGAGTAATTGGAATTTTTTCAAAATTTTTTCACAAAAAAAAAAATCGCATGTCACAATATTAAAAACGTCATCCGTCCTAAAGTGTCCGAATATTACTCTGATTCACTGTATGCACTATGCGAAATAAAAAATGCAGAACAACATTTTTAAAATAATTGCTAGCGTCAAACGGTTCTTTCTAAATATTTAAGTTTCGACAGTGGCTATAACAATGTAACTTTCTCTGTCGATACTTCCTTATTTTATTCATTGGTATTTGAATATTCTAGGCGTTTTTCTTTTTTAATGAACCGTGTAAAACTCGTTAGACCTCTTCGCATTCAGCTTCTAGAAAGAAAAAAAGAATTAAAACTTGAAAACACGATCTTCCGGGATAGATTTTACAATTTTATAAGCACCTTGAAGGCCGATGGAAAAGGGGTAAAGTAACAGGGGTTTATATTTAGGAAACGAACGAAAAAGTTGTTAATGATCGTAAGCAGCTTAAGAAATAAAAGTTCTGCTATTCACGTTGAGCAAAGTCATCGATCATATGCCGAATGTTTGAATGAGATCGTGCGCATGATATTTCAATTCCCGCAAAGATATGTTTTTCAAGTTCGTTCTCAAAGAGGGTAGATTTACATGAGAAAAAAGATTGATCCACTTTACCAGATGCTTTCTCTGTAGCAATCGAATGCTTATGTTCTTTATATTTTTAAATTCACAATAATACGATATGCTTCCTGGTGAAATCAGTGCACCGACTCGAGAAGTTCAAAGAAGTTGCGTGGGATATCAAATGTATATATTATATTTTACAAAAAATTGCAATTTCGTTTTTTCATGTTGACTGATTCTAGATTGCAATTTCGCTTGCATATTTTTGTGTGTACTCTTCCTAGAAAATTTAATACTTTATTTATTGCAGAAAAATCTACTGAAGGCTATACAAAAAGACCGACAATTTAGATATAATTTATTTAAATATCAAAAACTAAAAAATTTAATTCTTATATGAGAGAAAATTAATTTAATCAATTTAAATTCTTCAATTTTTTATAAGATTCTTCACTTGAAGTATTAAGATTGTTAATATAATAATATAAGATTTTAATGGTACCACAAGTAGCACACAAATTTAAAACTGGCGTATTGCAGACAAATTAAATAAAAATATATTTTATTCGATATTGTTCGACAAATATTTTTACATTGCGCTTCATTCAAACGGATGAATAATTAAGAGTGCTAATATTATTAATTATTGGTACTTTTCCGTTAGCCGGGCGCAAACCTAACCCAGACCAATAATTATAAGCATATATAATTATAACCTAACCCAGAGCAATAATTATAAGCATTCTTTTTGGGTAAAACTATTTTGTTTACAATTCATTAATATTTGTTTATAGTATGCCTATAATTATTGGTCTGGGTTAGGTTTGCGCCCGGCTAACGGAAAAGTACCTAATTATTTTCTATGCACAAAGTGCGCATTTATGTGCAAATTTTAATGGTACCACAGAGAATCCTTTGCTGCACGAATTTTATTCCGGCACAAAACAATCTTCGAAAATGCGAGTTAGCATAAAGATCAGAAGACGGGCTGTAAACGCGGGTGACCAATTTCCATCGAAATTCAATCGTCGCGGGTATGTGTGATGTTCTGATTACAATAAACAAGTTTCAACAGGGGTTTCGAGAKCAAAGGRTGGRRRTKAKCRYKKTWKAMCRWYGKTMWAMMRYGMTMAYYYCCAYCCTYTGATCTCGAAACCCCTGTTGAAACTTGTTTATTGTAATCAGAACATCACACATACCCGCGACGATTGAATTTCGATGGAAATTGGTCACCCGCGTTTACAGCCCGTCTTCTGATCTTTATGCTAACTCGCATTTTCGAAGATTGTTTTGTGCCGGAATAAAATTCGTGCAGCAAAGGATTCTCTGTGGTACCATTAAAATTTGCACATAAATGCGCACTTTGTGCATAGAAAATAATTAGGTACTTTTCCGTTAGCCGGGCGCAAACCTAACCCAGACCAATAATTATAAGCATATATAATTATAACCTAACCCAGAGCAATAATTATAAGCATTCTTTTTGGGTAAAACTATTTTGTTTACAATTCATTAATATTTGTTTATAGTATGCCTATAATTATTGGTCTGGGTTAGGTTTGCGCCCGGCTAACGGAAAAGTACCTAATTATTTTCTATGCACAAAGTGCGCATTTATGTGCAAATTTTAATGGTACCACAGAGAATCCTTTGCTGCACGAATTTTATTCCGGCACAAAACAATCTTCGAAAATGCGAGTTAGCATAAAGATCAGAAGACGGGCTGTAAACGCGGGTGACCAATTTCCATCGAAATTCAATCGTCGCGGGTATGTGTGATGTTCTGATTACAATAAACAAGTTTCAACAGGGGTTTCGGAGAGGGTGGGGGTGAGCGCGGTAGACCATCGTTAAAAAATGATAATTTCCATCCTTTGATCTCGATTGCTCCGCGAATAATATCCTCATTTTCTTGTATCGTCAAATATAGACATGTCTTGATCCTCGATTTGTGGGGGACTCCAATCGCCGCAATGAATGGTTAAAAACCACAAAGCGCCCCCAACGAGCCCACCTTATCTTCCTCGTCGGATCACGGGAACCTTTTCAAGGGCTCGTTTTCTCGATCCGTTTCTCTCCTTCCTTCCCTCCCCCACCCCCTGGCTCCTTTTTCCTGCATCCACGTGCCAAAGGAAAGAAAAGAAAAGAAACTTCTGGGGGTCTTGTTCCTTTCATCTTCCTGTCGAAGAGTGGGAGGATCGAAGGTAAGGGGATACGTGTGCGTGTCCTCCGTGCGCGTTTGTGTGGGATAACTATCGCCAGGTTGACACACGTGTTCGCACATAATTGATATTTATAAGCCCGGTACTTTTCCGAATAACTGCAACGTCGTAGTCGTCTTTATTATTTCACCGTCTAATAAAATGGAAAAATGCTTTTGATACGTGGTGGGCGCAGTGGAAGAACGTCGCTCGAATAATAAACGCTTTACGTGTCGTTCGTCCTCCTCCTCCTCCCCACCCCTCCAACCACCCTTCGAGCCCGGCCAGTGTACGAAAAGTAATTTACTTTTAATTACTTTGTAATGGCACTTCATTTTACAACGCGGGTGATTAAATTGTCACGACAAAAATGATCGTGAAACACTCGACAGACGGGGGTCACGGAACGCTACTGAATTTCAACCGGCGCGGGATTAAGTTTTCACGTTAGAATTACCGATGCTTTATACACGATCAAATGCTGTTTGATTGTCGAACAGTGTTGACTATAGCTGAGGAAGTTGGTATACACGTGCAAAGTTTCATTGAAATCGGGTGACGTATAAAAAAGCTATGAGCATTGCCACATGTGAAAATCTTTGAATTTTGGGCTTGCGATTCATTCAAATCGCAGATTTTCTACAAATTTTTGCTATTTTCAATGAGCTATATATTGTATAACAACCTTGATAACAGTTATGCGTAGGAAAAAGTAAAGGTAATGAAAATTTGGAAGGTGTATTCGGTAGACAGACTAAACTTTAAAAGTCGAGACCTTTACTTTTTCCTACGCAGATGCGACCAATAACAATTTTTAAAAACAATTATTTACACATTAGCTGGTAAACTAATCCTTCTAACATCTCCAAAAAACTCAAATCGTGTGGTCCAATTTTAAAGAAGTTATTCGATTTTAAAGAGTGTACAAATACTTTTTAGTCACTGTATATTTACTGCGTGTGCAAATTTGTGCAATAACATTTTCTCACCACAATATTCAATAAACAAATGAAGCCTTTCACACTACGTTTCACTATACGTACAGTGACTCTTACCAATATTCGGACACTGAGAAAGACGATAACTCTTTTAATATTGGATGGTATATGACTTGGATTTGTTTTAGAAGCACAATTTGGTTTGTTACGTAATGTGAAAAGAACTTTTTAGAAAAATTGCAATTGATTGGAATTGGAAAGAAAATACTAAAAGTTGTGTTTTGCAACTTTTTTATGTGGGTTTATGGTGAAAATTTAGAAACCACGTTTCTGTAGGTCTGTATCAATTAAACATATTCTGAAAATGTCATTAAAATCAGTCAACGTTGCAATGAGCTACAAACAAATTTAAAGATGGTCAAAATTGCAGTTTTTCACGATTTTCAGCCTTTGCACTGAATCTAAGGGATTCTTACATATTTCAATGTCTCTAGTTTTTTTTTGAAGTTGTAAAATACAACTTTTAGTATTTTCTTTCCAATTCCAATCAATTGCAATTTTTCTAAAAAGTTCTTTTCACATTACGTAACAAACCAAATTGTGCTTCTAAAAAAAATACAATATTTTAATATTTTCTCTACAATTCCAACTAATTGCTCTATCTTCTCGAAAAAGTTCGAATCGTATGGTCGAATATCAAAAAAGTTATCGTTTTTTAAAGAGCGTCCGAATATTAATGGGAGCTACTGTATCTGCTTCTGCGAACCACGCGTTAGAAACTTCGAAAAGCGTTTTTATGGTAAAAATAATTTGCATAATAAAAAAGTTGTCATTTATCATGTATCAAAAATGATTGTACGAAATTTTTTTATGAAATAATTTGTATGCCAATAAAATTTTCTTAATAAATTTTGATAAGAGGAACACATGATGTGTACTGATTATTTACGAAGGACCAAAGTTAGCCTGAAAATAATAATTGCAAGAGTAATGTAATGAATTCGTTTAAAATTTCGTCATTTTGAAGAGTCACCGAGTCCTTTTTGATTATAGTTTGCTCGCCGTATTAATGGCGTGACGGCTTAGCCGATTGCCAAGTCATGTGTTCCTTCATTTATTTAGTCATCCATTTTCTCTGTGACTTTTTTCGTCCCCCTCCAAGTCACAGTATCAATATGTGGTGTTTGCCTGGGATCGAACATCTGCATTCACCGATCGATATCTTCCTCATTGAGCCGGGTGTTCGTTAAATCTGGACACATTGTATCGACAAGACGGGGCAAGGTACATGAAGATTACGACACGATAACGTCCACCAATTTTAGCCCCCTCTGCACTCTAACCGCGTCCGTGTCAATGCTTTTCAACTAACGATAACGGAAATTGTAATTGATTTATATATTAGGGGATATTTTTTTTGGAAACGTCCTGCAGATGAGAGTTTTTTCATTTTTCTGTGGGATATACCGAATTTTCGTCGAGTCAGGAGTGTTGCAACAACATTGAATCCATAAAATAAAAAACTGTGAAGATATCGGTAGAACTGCAGAGCACTATTATTTATTATAATTATTAAGAGAAAAAGTACATTTTTATTAAAGGGTAGTTATAGGCTATTTTATCTGTTCTGCTCAACAAAAAATTACGAAAATATTTATGAATACTCTAGCTAACAGCACACACGACAGCGAATTATTTCAGAATTTTTGGTTGCAAGACCGATTTTTTTAAAAATCTAGGAGCATAAAATTGCCGATTTTATACTGAAGCTTTCAAAGTACCATAGACTGCGGATCTTTAATTTTTTATCCAATGAATCATAAAGAAATAAAAATAAGTTTTGTCGACGATTCTTTACCCTTTAAAATAACCGAAAAATAATCTACGAACTAAAAAATGCAAGAAAAAACTTGAAAATTTTCAATTCGAGTGAGAATCCACGCGCAATAAATCCTCCCAACAAACGTGTTCCCTAAATTGTCAAATTATATATCAATTTTAATTTTTTTCAGTAACTTTACAACCCACTGTGTCACGCGAAGTCGATCTGTACACATTTTGATTCTTATCTAGTCATGAATATTAATTTAAAAAAAAAACTGTAGTACAGCGAATGAGAGTTATCATTGTCATCAGGTAATATCAGCGTAAGAAGGGTAAGTATTATAGCCGGGTGTTAATCACGTGTTAAATGAACCGTGTGTCCTCCGTTATCATTCATCGTGTCGAATGAAACATCTATAGCGGAATCGTTTTCATTGAGCAAGAACAATGTAGTTTCCGGTGTACAGTTTTGTCGGGGTGTTAATGCTATTTAACGTTACATTTAACAGGATTATTACGTAATAACGTGTATTGTACCGTGTAACTCCGAAATATATAAATATGCATTGGCTTATGAGGGTTGAATGCACGCGCGGCTCACCCGAGTCGAATCGCTATGCTAACGAGCACATCATGTTCCGCTGATGCGCGCGGGCCCCTCGATGCTTGTACTATTGTACCAGATTCGCAAAAGGAGAAAAAATTGTTACACGACCTTGAAAATCTTCGCTAACGAGCAATTTCTCCAAAGATACATCGGCACGCAACTGCTCCAAAAAGTATCCGAATTTTGGAAAATGTTAAACGGCTATTCATTACGTAAAAACGAGTTTTACAATAAACAATTTACATCCGTTGTTCACAATTTGTTTGGTGCAAAGAAATTTTCTAAAATGATGCACGACAGTTTAGGAGTTTTAGACTGAGCCTATTTTTTTTTGTTAGAACATTGGAACAGTTTAACAATTTCTAAAATCGAAAAAGCGTGTCAATACTTTTTGGAGCCACTGTACGTTTCGATTCTGGAACGTTTGTGCTCGCGAGTGCAACGGGACAACATGATGTTTCGGAATGCCGAAGACTATGATTATTTATTGAATATTTAATGAGCGTTACGTTATCGTGACACGAGCGAGACATAATACATGAGGTTGTGGATTTGTCGACGGGTCTGGTGTAAGTTATGAAAACTTAAGCACCAATTTTACACTACCGTGGATAATAATTTCTCGTTTTATGCGTTCATGATTATGTCTACAAAAAATGTACAGGGTGAGGCGCTTAAAACCGGTCAGCTGAATAATTTGTAGATGGACGCGTAGGTCAACTTTATTTTTTAAAATGATGCTTTTTTACGTACTATCGAGTAGTCATTCCATTAAAAAAAATAAAGTTGATCTTCACATATTCCTTACGCGTTAGATCTTGGATTCCGCGCACTAGAATTTAAAGTTTTATCATTTTCTTCGCCGATTTGTATAAAATTACATTCAGAAAAGTTGAAAATTTTTGGTCCCCCGAGCGAAAGTGTAAAATCGCGGTGCTATAATATTGAAAAAAAAAATCCTGACAAATAATCGCGTGGCGAATTGTGATCCCTAAGAATTCGAGGCCGTCTCCGCGGATAATTGTCGACGCGGAAGTTAGGATGCGCAAATTGCACGCGCGGATAACAACATTGAACAAACTACACAGTAAAACATCGTTTGTCGAGCCATTAGACAGGGTTGCACGGTCACTATTTCTGTAGTTCAATTTACTGTGCAATTTTCACGGTGTATCACAGCGGCGCGGCGCGGCGCGACGCGTACGGTTTTTTTTCAACTGCGCCATCGTTCCGCATTTGCAACAGGTAATTGATGGACACTTGAATTTCGACGATGAACGTGTACGAGTGATAAAATTATCAATCGCGATCGAAGCACGAATCCCCTACGGTACCAAAAGCATTTACCAGGGAATACGTGTAACGCACGCGTAATTTACGATAAACAACAACGAATGATGCACACACGGACTTATTATAAGTTTACGGTGCGCAGGATGTTCGTTAACCGTACGAACGATTGTTTGCCGTTGTCGGTGAATTAATTAAGAAACGATCCCGTTGTTATTTTCATCGCGATGTGTCCGCTCGCTTTTTATCGCTGATAAACTCGATGATGAATAAGTTCCGACAACCGGAATCATTCGCGAATGGGGAAAAATAATAGAGATTGTTTACCGTTAACGGAATAAATATAGTACAGCGCTAGAAACGACGTAATTATTATATCCCGTTGAACGTTTTATTTAGCTGATTTTTTTCGATACTCCCGATATCAGCGATTCGTTATTTCTTGATTATTCCGCGTTCCGTATATATTTAATTAATCCGGCAATTCACGAAATTCATGGTGGAAAATGTTTTGAAATGTTACTTCATTACTTGCTCCCATTCATCGCGGCGCGCAGCCTCGCATTGCTGTTATCTCGATAGTTATTGAAAAGAGTCGATACGGCTTACGAATATCGTTTAACGCAAAACGAATTTCGATGGGATGCGCAATGAAAGATCAAGTGAGATGCTGCTACGGGAGAATGGGCAATTTTTAAGAGAACAGAAATTTTTAAGTTGGCGTTTACTGAATATTATTTTGATATCGTTTAAACGCTAAACCTACCGAGCCCTAAAACCGATCAAAATTATCTCTATTTAGATTTTGTGCAATTTTTGTTTCAATAAAGGCTAAAAAAATTAATTAATTCTTAAAAAGAATTAACGGGGTTAATTCTTTAACTCTGTATAGGAACATCGGTTAAACTGCATTATTTTTGCGAGCCATTCGAATCTGTTTTCATGACTTTTTTCTGGTGAACACGTAAATCCTGCACTCTGAACCACAATTAATACATGAACCAAAATTTTTCGAAATGCGACGTTTTTTCTTACAATTGCAGATGTTGCAATAACAACCGCGCAAAGTTGAAATAAATCAAATCTTGTCATTTTTACGAGACAACAAGTGCCTGTTACTTTTACACTTTGCCTGTCGAACAGAGCCTGTCCCACATATCTTACAGCAATTCTTGGAACCGTAGTTTCAAGTAAGCCACGGTAATTACACGATGCAAACAATAAGAACGGAATTCTTTCTAGAACACGCTTTTTATACTTTTGTTTGTGGAACGGACAGATACGTAAGGTCCGAAAGAGCCGCGGCGAAGGCGAGAAGCTGTTAAAAAGGAATGATCGAAAGAAAGAACGGAAGAATGAACACGGAGGAGGAGCGACCGAAAGAAAAGGCGGTCCAACGTCAAGCGGAAAGTAATGTTCTATAACGAAAAGCAACTGGCTGACGTTCATCCGCATGAAAGTGCCAGATCGACTCACCGAGAAGGGAAATCCCGAAAGCCGGGAACGAAAGGTGCCACGTACATCAAAAAATAAACCTGGCGGGAGGGGTGAGAGAGCATAACCTCTCCCCGATTCGGAAGAGAGGGGATGAATATTTTCTGATGGCTCGGTCGGCTTCGTCATAGGATTTGCATAATTTCCGAATCTGCACGACGCAACGACGATGAAAACTACGCGAACTGACGTGACACTGGCGCGCATACACCCACCCACCCCCTGCCCCTGTGCATGGTTCCGAAAGGGGTTGGGGTAAAGGGGGTCGTAGTCTGCGATCGTGTAGAAGATTTTCAGTCCCGTCTGTTCGCCTCTGCGAAGGGGGGAAACGGGTAGACGTCAGTAACGGGAAGATATTGCGGTTTAAACGGCTGGAAAATTGTCCAAACTGCCGTGCCGCATAATTTTGACGTGACTTAACGGCACTCAACTTAACGCTTCTGGCCATGCTAATGCGGCCGACCCGTGTTTTGCCCGATATTTCACCGAAAGGGAGCCTCGATGTCGCCTGGCAGTTTATATTTGTAATGCCGGCATGCGTCCGCGTCGCTGCCGATTATGCACGTTTCGTCGCAATATTAATGAATTAATTCACACGCTTGGGCAGGGTAATCAACTGTGCCGTAGCGCCGCTCCGGGGGCTGCTTTCATTTTGCATGGGAACTGCGACTGATGAGGCTCCGGGACTTTTTCCAATTCCCTAGCAGAGAGCGACCTTGCCTAATATGGGCTGGTTTCTTTCTTACACCCTCATGTCAATAATTACAATTTCTGCGATGTTCGATGATGGTCTACTTTATAGTTTCAATGCGTATTTTCTTCTCGTCAAATGTAGGTTAATCTATGATGATATTTATCAACAAAAATGTTGAAGTTTTAAAGAGAAATTCAACATGGATACCCGGGTACACGGTTATTGACGTAAATTCGGTTAAACTGAGCAGAGTTTCTACATAAATATTGGGTTGGCAAGAAAATAATTTCGCCATTTTAAGATGCAAACAATGAACTTTAATCATTAAAATAATTTAACCTCTCTGCAATCTCTTGGACAGTTATACGACGATAGGATGGCTTTAATTTTTTGAACTACATGTTAAAATTGACAGTGAACTAAAACTTGTAAACAAAATCACATGCAAAATTTGATTTTAAAGTAGCCTAAAAGCTATTAACAGAAGTTATTGAAACGAAACATATCACTATCAATTAGTGAAAATCGAAATTATTTTCTTACCAGCCAAATAGAATAAAACCCTGCGATCTCTCCACATTGGGGACAGAGTGGTCTATATATTTTATAATGATAAAGTCTAGAATAAGATTTTTCGTCGAATGATTCTTTGTTTGAAAATTTTGTATGTAAAAATTTCATTTGACATCATTTATAGTCGTCTTTGTCTGGGCAGGATTATATTTTTTCATTTCGAATGCATCTAATGTTAAGTAATTAAATATTTCATAACAATCTTTATAAACCAGAAAAATTATTTGGAAAATATATTCTACTAAATCATGACTGATCCCCCATAATAGGCACGCAACATTTCACACAAAAATATTATTATTCTTGAAACGCAGATCACCAAAGATTTATAAAATCACGATAAGAGAAGCTTATGAAATTGTGATTTTAAATAATTCAGAAAATTATTTACTTTTTACTATAATTTTACGAGATTGACTCTCAATGGCCTAATAGCAAATGCGAATTTCTTTTTGCGTAAAGTAATAAAAAAAACACCACTGTTATTAATAACAACATTCCCGGACAGGGGGCACCCCTTTTTTGGCATACATTAGACTACTCTCCCCGTGTAACTGAATACACTGCTACAATCGTCAGTCTTCCAAGGAACTTTAATTTGTTAGTTTATAAATATGTAATACGTTTTATTTCATGCAGAAATATAGTTTTACATGAAACCTTGCCGCACTGCAACCTTTCCGTGGTTTCATCATAAGCGTCGGTAGTTGCGAAGCTTCTTGTGGTTTCCATTAACTCTTCCGCAAGAGCGTCTTTCGTTGTATAGACCTTCTTTTTATTTAGAAGAGTAATTACAAATACTTTACCTTAAAAAACTGTATTCTATTTTAACATACAGTTGGAAATATGAAACTCAACCACGTGTACTAAACCTCGTGGTGTAAAGTGGGTGATGCAATAACAAACATTATTCTAGTGCACTCAAATAGAAGTTTCTATGCAAAAAAGATATTAGAACAATGAAATTCTTTGTATTCCAGATCGAAAAAATGTTTCCCCATTCAGTCAATGTACGAATTAAATAAAACGTGGCCAAAGGTACGATTTATTTCTTGACTTATTGTTTAAGCAATAGTAAGCAGTAATTGTTGCTGATAAATTCAGGAATTTATATTATCAGGATAATAAATACAAATTATGTGAAATAAAAATTGTCAGCATCAATTTCAGAAAACAGTAACCATATAGATCTTCATTTTCTTCTTTGCCAATCTCAATAAGCTGAATAAATTCTGTTAATGTTGAAAACTTGGGAAAAAAATAACATTTGCAAAGAATTCACCTTGTTATACTACTTATATTGCATTAAAAACATTTGTTATGCCATCACAAGTAAACGAGATATTTAGATGGCCACATTAAGGTGGACCAGCCTGTATTTAAATGGTCTCCCTCTCAGCTGGAAGACTCTGTACATTCTTGCAGCCGAGGGTTTAATTAAGTGAACTCTGTCTAGAACATTTTGTGAGCTTCCTTGTATACATTGCCCGAACCGATGGAAGAAGTATTTATGTTACACTGATTGGTCCTAGCTTCAACATAATACGTCTCTGTTTTGTTCGAGGAAATTTTGCTATATCAAGATCTCAGTTTCCCCCGTTCGAATCCGTGCGTTTTTGAACTCTATCGATCGGGGTCCAAAATTTAAACGGTTTTCATTTCGAGCTCTGATTTCCCGGTTTTTATTTTCCCGGCGTCCCTTCATAAAAGTTCCATATACCAAATTCTTCGGCGGACTTTTCGCGCACGTTGCGCGTCAAAATCTATTGGATTCATCGTGCGTTGTTTGATCTCGTGATCTCGGGCATGCCAGTTCTATAATTTTATCGACTCCCCTTTTTACGACTATTTGTAGCCGTGTGACACGAGTGCTAGATTGTTACCCCGGATACGAGATTGGCACGTTTTATTCATCCGCTAGCATAAGTGATGCACAACACAGTTTAAGTCAAGCGGGATGTACTCGACATCTTCGATGCACGCGTCGCACAGCTGGTTTTTCGATTCTGTATTCTGATTGCTATCTTTTAACCTCTTGACTGACAAAATTTTTCACGATTGAAAAATCATTTTTTAGAAGAACGAGAAAATTTGTACTCATTATTAGACTGCGGATTCTATGCGTTCGTTGGTTTAGTAAAGTAACGTTTAACAAGCTCGACCTGTTTTATAAATATACTTATTGATCAAAGGAGTAAATATTCTGTCAATCAATTACAAGTCTCTTAATTGTTTCAAGTTAAAAATAGAATTTTTGACCGTCCACGTTCTTCATTTATACAATTGTCCATTTTGTAGTTTTACCATCGACAAATTGTACGTTGATTCATCGCTACATTTTTACTGAACATTACACAAACGCTATCGCCAGTATGTTATTTTTCCATTCATATAAAAAGAAAGATATAAACGAATAGATATTTCAATAAAAACTGCTGGCTACATTGCAATTTTTTTTATCTGAATACTTCATAACATTTTCATTCTACAATCCAGAACATTTCATAAATCGATCTGACAAAATTCTATTTTAATTTACAGGAAATTAACAAAACACATATTCATAGTGGATTCTGTACAAAATCTTTATCGTGAGTCTGACAGGGAGTTAAAGATCATTGAGTTAATGAATGAAGGAAAATTAAAAATTTCTGTTAGAACCGAATAGAAAATTTCTGTTGATAATAGAATTCGCAACTGAACGAAGCCGAAGTCACGTTCTTCGCGAGCCTGAAACGAAGTTGAATCAGTGAGACAATGAATAAAGAGAATCATAAAATTTATGTTAGAACCGAGTAGAAAATTTCTAGTTGCTGAAATTCTCTGTTGCTAATAGAATTTTCAAGTGAACGAAGCCGACGTTAAATTCTTCGCGAGCCTTACACGAAGTTAAATCAGTGAGATAATGAATAAAGATAAACATAAAATTATGCTAGAACCGAGTAGAAAATTTCTAGTTTTTGAAATTCTCTGTTGCTAATAAAATTTTCAAGTGAACGAAGTCCTGACACGAAGTTAAAAATTAGAAAGTTAATAAATAAAGAGAATCATAAAATTTATGTTAGAACCGTGTAGAAAATTTCTAGTTGCTGAAATTCTCTGTTGCTAATAGAATTTTCAAGTGAACGAAGCCGACGTTAAATTCTTCGCGAGCCTTACACGAAGTTAAATCAGTAAGACAATGAATAGAGACATAAAATTATGCTAGAGCCGAGTAGAAAATTTCTAGTTTTTGAAATTCTCTGTTGCTAATAGAATTTTCAAGTGAACGAAGCCGACGTTACATTCTTCGCGAGCCTGACACGAAGTTAAATCAGTGAGACAATGAATAAAGAGAAACATAAAATTATGCTAGAACCGAGTAGAAAATTTCTAGTTTTTTAAATTCTCTGTTGCTAATAGAATTTTCAAGTAAACGAAGCCGAGGCGACGTTCTTCGCGAGCCACGTCCGCGGTCGCGTATAAAATGATAGGTTTACGCAGAGAGGGAGACGAGGTGGGGGGCACTCGTCCAGAATATTATAGCGCTAATAATCCAATTATCAGATCGAAATCGTGCGTCGATCGTATACCATTCGAGCATTCAATAAGCGAACATCACGCACGATTCTGTCACGTGATTTAGGCGGTTTATGGGCGAGGGTTTTGCGCTCAAATTCTCACACAGCCACACGACTCGGACGGTGTATACGCGTCGCGTATACGTCCGTGCAACCGTGGAGCGTGATTTGTCAACCAATGAAAGGCGGTGAGGGCTAGTTAGAGCCGTATTCATTACAAATTACAGACCGTGGACCGGTTTTATGATACCGCAGGAACGCGGGGCATAGATAGAGGCGCGGCTTGTTTTGCGGTACACCCCCTTTTAATCCGCCACAAACGTTCATTTTCTGGCCAATTATCGTCAATTTTCGTTAGAACGAAGAACTCGCCCTCCCCGACCGCCTGTCGGGCCGCGCAGCCGGGATGAAATCTAAGCGCCGCTGCCGCCGACGCGCCGCGCCGCGCCGGTTCATCGTTGCTCCCTGGAAAACCTCTGATTTGCATCTCTCCGCTTCGCAGCGTTCGCGAACTTATTCATACACGTCCGACCGCCCACGCTGATTTTGACGGCTAACGAAAGGAGTGTGTTCTTCCAAACGAGACTGTTCCTTTTTTTTACCCGGCCAGACGCAGAATAACGACTGACCACAACGACCTCTCGTCGCCTCCAATTGACCGAGACTGAACACGGTCGTTTACTGATTTGTTTGGCCCTATTGACCAATGGGACACGCAAATGGATCGAGTTCACCCAAAAGTTCGTTTCGGTTTCAATTGATGCTCGAACTACAAATTCGAAGTGGCTTTCCAAGGAAGAAGCAAATCCTGCGGTCGAGTAAGAGAAAAACTACACCAACGAACAGATGATTGGGTTGTCAACCTAATACAATTGAGGGACCTGCTACGGGAGGAAGATATTTCAGTAGGAACGAAGCTACAATCTTTTTATGTAAGCCAATTAATCAAAAGGCAATGTATACGGGGAAATATTTAATGTTTAGATGACGCGAGGTGTCAGAATTATTGAAACTGTCATCTTTTAATCGCGTAGATCCTTCTTGCTGCAGACTCCTGAATTGTTCAAGAATTGTAAAAAACTAGCAGTCTTGTCACTTGGAAATGTTCAAAAAATTTTTACAAACTAGAAGCAGGTACAGCATGCCCGGATATTAATGCAAAGGTTAACAATCTACAGTTGAACTATTCAGAGACAGGAACGCATCATATTAGTGTTCTACATAGAATGGTGTCAATAAAATATTAGACATTAACGTCAAACTAAAATGGAACGTGTCCACGCGTGTCGTCATACATGGAAACGTTATATTGCGTTTGAATTTGTAAATAATTCCCATAAGTTGTCACACATTTCATTAACATTAAATTGTGCTTCATAATTTAATGTCAATATGCGATACATGTTCAATCACCATTAATAACTGCTATGACATATTTTTATTACCCCTGTTATCCAATTATCGTTTTTGGTAATTATTCAGTGCATCCAAAAGGGAACGTGAACATGATTATCATAAATCCCACTAAATGTGCACGAGTATTGACATTACTCATACACATTTACCCGGTTTTGTGTTTTAATTATAGAATTCCATAAATAGCATAAATTCTGTAACATCACGCAATACATCAGGGATATAATTGGTCAGCTGTTCGCAAACATTGTCTCTTCCTCAGTGACGAAAATGATACGTGGGTAGATCAATATGTCTGTACCTGCGAGCGAACCTCTTATTTGCGCGTCTAAATCATCTGACGAACTCCTCTATTACGGGCATTCGTTCGTTAGTTACTCGAATAGCTGGAAGGGCGATCGTAATCTCGGTATCACATTGTTATTATCCTCCGAAATACAGTGTCACTTGATAGTCACGGGATCCTGTAACGTATCTCTTCGTCTAGCCATCACGAGAAAACCGAGATTTTTTGCTGCCTGAAACCGGTGACTAAAATATAGTCACTAAATTATTCAGACGATCCAATCATCAGACCACCGTGGATTTTATGCATTTCTGACAAAAGTGAAGAGGGCAAAAGTCTAAAATAGTCGAAACGTTATTATTTAAAAACATGTTTAATTGATAAATTATTTTTATCATATTAAACGCCCCTATCATAAATCTTTCTTCTTCGATCTAAACTCTGTACAGTTAAAAAATTCCTATGGGAACCCATTCGAAAATTTTGATATAAAATAATGGACAAAAAAAATTTCGCATTTGTCCCTTTTGCTTCTTCCGATTAATGTAAAAAGAAGTTAATTTTGCCTGAAGATTCGCGCCTCTACTTGAACTTCCACTTGATATCTCATCTAGATAATATCGAACAATGCAAAATCCGCTTAAATATTTTAACGACTCTCGTACACATTTATTTTTCCACGAATTCAAGACTCGACTAATTCATTCCACGGCCAGATCTAAAGTACACAAAGACACTCCGTCATCCGGGTGTATACTTGTTGTTAATACCTTTCAAGAAAACTGTTCCCGTTGTGTAAAAACCTCCCCACCGGGTCCGTTGGCCCCGGGAGCAAGAGGGTGCAACGAATCCTCGCGTCTTTTTCTTCGTCGATGTACGAACATGGAAAGAGGGAGGGCTTGAAAACGCGCGCGCGCCCCCCACCCCTTCCTATCCCCACCCCCACAACGAAGCCGATATCGCCTATCCACCTATCCCCGTCCGGCGCAATCAAAGATTTACAGGAATAAATAGTAAATAGAGAGAGAGAGAGAGAGAGAGAGAGAGAAAGAGAGAGCCGGAGAGGGAAGCACTAGGAACCAATTATTACTTTCCCTGTGCGTGTATTTTAACATTATATTACACTCGGATTGGTTTCTTATGAAATTTTTTATGGGCCATGCCGGTCGCTTTGATGAGAGAGACTCCCTCTCTTTATTGAACTTTCAATACCTTCAGGAAATGAAACGGTCTTAATGATTTAGGAATTGATTTATTACATCTCTTCGTTCCGCGGCAAGACGACGACGTTGCGACCGGGCGGACCCTTTATTAGCACCACCCCCTGCCCCCTCTTTCCGGACTCAAGTGTCGTTTTTTTTCGGGTTGCAGGTGTTTCGCAAAAACATCTCGTTTCTTCGTTCTTCTTCTTGCTCGAATTATTGGTGCTCGAGAATCATTCGGTAGCAGAGTATCATTCTCTAGGACTTGTAGGTTCTAGGGTTTAGGAGGAATCGTAAGCTCCCGGATTAAGGAGCCAGAAGAGGCGCGTAACTGCAAAGGATGAAACACAGGGAACGATAGAAAAGTTCGATGGAACTATGCCTAATAAACGTTTCCACTCGAATGGGGATGAGGTGGGGGGAGGACGCGTGTTCCTCCAGCGAATTTCCAGCGGAGTATAACTGAGGAAGTAGATCCTCTCGACCATTCTTCCGACGACGTAACGGACGTAGAGAGAGAGAGAGAGTCAGAGGGGAGTAGGAAGAGGAGAGAGGTGGGGGGTTTCGGGAAAACTCGCGCGCGCACCCTTTCCTCCCGGCTCTCAACGGTTTTCCCTTCCTTCCTCCCTCCGGATGGAACCGATATACCGAACATATAGGTGTCTCGTCACCGTATCACCTATCCACCACCCTACCCTTTGGTCGGAGGGCGCTCCTGAATAGTGTTGGTAGCTACAGGAGGGAGACGAAGGAAGGTGGAAGACGCCTGAGCTGTTAGTAGGGTCTTTTGGTTGAAAAAGGGGGCGCGCATGCGCCCCTAGCGCACCAAGTCAGAGCCACTCCCGATCGCCAATGACCGTCCAACACAATCCTCGAAGTGATCCTACCACCGCTTCAGTCTGACGTCCGCATCCGCACAGTCGACAACCCTTTATCTCGAGCCTCTCTCGGGGTATGCAGTCCGACGAAGTTACGCGTGTCAGAGTACGCCCTCGATTCGAACCACCTCGATAATCATTTTCTAAGGCCTTCGTAGAGTGTCTTGCTCGCGTCGTCATTTCGAAACAACTCTATCTCTCTGTCTCTCTGATAATGGAAACATCCTTCTCCCGCGATAACCTCACCCGGCCGATAGACCGCGTACTCGATCATCCTTTCAGGATTCGAAAGGGCTATAGCAAAAATCCTGGGACACAATCAGGCAAATCAACTGTTCTACGTGTCCCCTGAAAACCGACAATTACTCATCTCCTCGTGGTGTTTTTCTCGTGCGAGTGACTATAGCGATTCTGGTGTAGAGCTAGTTGATAGTGGATAACTTCTCCGTCCAATTTTCTTCTGCGACTTTCTTCGAACACTTGAAGATAGTAGAATGATCTCCTGTCAATCTGTCACAAAATTCCAACAGCCTACCCAGGGTATCTATTTAGCTACCCTTCTCTCTCTCTCTCCCTCTATCAGTTAATTGTGTAACACTCTTCTCCAGTTCCTAAGGTAATATTCACCGGATTTAACCGAGTCAGATCAAGGATAGATTTTTCTTCCAGTGCCATCCGTCACCGCGTTTTAACACCCTCGTACAGGTGCCCGTTTAGCTACCCTTATCGCTCTATTTCAATATTGTGTAACAATCTCCCCCAGTTTCTCAGGTAAAATTAAAAAGTTATCTGCCGGATTCGAACGTGTCAGGCGACTTCGTTTTCCCTCTTCTTCTAGATTAGGTTTCCGTGCACGTTTCTTCTCTCGTCCCCTCGAAATCAGCAGGTGATCGTACGCAATTAACGAGTGTTCTCGGTCGGAGTTACCTGGCTGGAAAAAGCGGGGCAGTGCTTCGCCCCGGGGCCGTGACCGATTCCGTTGTAGTTCATTCATTTTTAATTGTACGTTGCCGATAATGGCACCTGGCCTGGTCTCTACTTCGTTTCATGCGGGTTCGCACATGACACGTCACGTGGGGACGGACCACGAGTCGTTCGCTCTCGTACAGCTCGGTGTTGCTGCTCTGCACGTGACATCGTGACTTCCTCGGGAAACGTCGCTGAGAAAAGTGGGGTCATCGTGCTTTAAATTGTGAACCGAACCAGCCGCTCTCTGTGACCCGTTGTTCCGCGACGAGCGAGTACGCGAGATCGACCGGCCGTGCGGGTAATCGCGACCGTGTAGCCCGATCAATCTGCGACCGGTGCTGATCTGTCCGACCATCGCGGTAAGTAACCACTGAACTCTTTATCGAGTCGATCTGCGAGTCGATTCGACAACGTGCACCCGCGAAAATCGCTAACCATTTGTTGCAACTCGTCGAGAATGAACGATGAAATATACAAACAAAACGAAAATTCTTTACGAAGTTTGAGGAGTTGGTGTGTTAAAATGCGTTTCATTACGTTCATACGCACCCTCGAATATTTTTCTTTTACATAGTCTATTGGACGTGTCTAGAATCTAAAATGAAAATTCTTTACAAAATTCTAAGGTACTCGGCCTTTAGATATTCTCAAAGAGCTCTTCTTCAAAAATAAACGATAGAGTCCAGAAAATAAAATGAAAATTGTCTACGAAATTCGAGGATTTTTCTAAACGTATCACGAGGATCCAACAGATCCTTAAAGATCTCAGTGGACGTGTATATTATTTTGCGACGTGTTAAATTTTGAATCGCGATACCTTGTACATATGTAGAACAAAAGTACTAAAGTAAAAAAAAAAAACTACTTTCCTCACGAAATTGGCATGGAAAAAAGAACAATTTTTCTACAATAATGAAAATTTTAGAATTGTCAGGAAGTAGACTCGAAAAGAATATTAATATGTCTTTTGCAATGTGTAAATCACTAAAAATCGTTCATAGTGAATCCCACCCGTCTTACAACAGACGAAGAAACATGTGTACCGTTTTTCCCGGTGCTAAAAGCGAGCACAAAGTTTGAATAGCGCCTATTGTGAAGACACTTCTTCATTAAACAGTTTGAAACTCACTATTAATACAGTTTCAATTGTCAGAAACTCCCACGCCGGTAGTCCAACTATCATGGCACGTAACTGCTGAACTCTTCGGGCGATTAAACGCGTATAATTCGCGAAGTCGTTCCCTCGCGTCCTAAGTAACATATTAAATCATTTTCCGAGCAATTGAAGGAGAAATTGTTCGTCGTCGTCGCCGCACTCTACTGTCTTTCTCTATCTCTATCTCTCTCTGCCCGATTCGTTACACCGCGTATGGATTTTCGGCGACAGTACCAGCAACAAAAAGTAACTCGCCAATTGGAGGGAAAAGTGGATTTTGCGAATCGATACACACGAATTTTAATTTAAACTCGAACCCTCCTCCCTTTCGCAATCGGATCTCGCGGCTTAAATAACTTTGTAATCGCCCTCACCGACAGATAAAGCGGTGTTTGTGATTGGGAGTTTCAATTAGAAGCCACTTCGTGCTCCGAAGAAAATTTTAAGAGTCCGACGAAATTGATTCCTCGTCGTGGATTACCTCCGGCTCGCAAATATTTTAGCAACCGGCGTTGTTCGGCTCGCGGAAATTTCCGAAAGCTCGTTCGAAACTTCCGCTCGTATTTTCCGTATTTCAAGAGCTCTCGTATTGCAATTTTTTCCTCTTCATTTAATACATTTTTTAATACCGCATTCAGTTAAGCAAATACGCCGTAATTCCGGCTAGTAACCGCAATTTCTCTCTACCGAGTAATTCGAGAAAAATATATGCCATAAATTTCCTGTCCGCTGTCTGGAATAGTGTGGCGCTGAAACAAATTGTAACAAGATTGTTGAAGATTGTTCCATAAATTCAATTTAACCCTCGCAAGGCGGATGCTTCTGACAATTTCATGGCACGTTCAAATGTTTAATCAGTAATTTGATTTGACATGTTTGAGAATCTACTTCTTTGGTTCGAATTAGCTATCAAATAATTAAAATTTAGATAAGTCGTTTGCTACTCTGGGTCAGAATGGACCCGAGTCCCGCCATTCGAGGGTTAAAAATGATGAAATCAAGCAAATTCTTATCAGTTGCGTATCATCGATGACGCGTTGATTTAAGAGATTTTCAGATAAAATAGTACCACAGAGTTAAAGTTGAAATTAACTTAGGAGTAGGTGAGCTTTACAGCACAAACGGCGAGGTGCAGCGATATTATTAATCTGATCTTACGTTTAAGTTGTTCACGAAGTTCCCCCAACAAATTGTAGCATCATAATCTAAGAGTGAGAATGAAGTTAAAATATTTGTGAACTTCGGCCGCGAACGTGTCGTTAAAAAGTTAAAGGTAGACTTGAATGCAACAATAGATAACAACCGACTCTTCGTTGTGCAATACAGTAAAGAAATTTTGTGTGGCGAGACGATCATTATTCTGATATTTTTAGAATTTTTCATCGAATGCATACTAATCCCGTAATTAGTCCAAAACGAGCAGAAAGATGACGTCAAGAAGATCCCAAACCTCGTCGGAGGAGGTTCTTTCACTTTCCAGCGACTTCGAACTACGCTTTATCGCGAAGGAGCCGAGGGGAACTTCTTCCTTATTCGTTTAATGATCTACTGTCTACGCCGAGCCGAACGAAACGTCAGCAAAGTGTGCCGTTCAAGATCTTATGCTCATTTCCAAAGCAATTTCTACTTTAACTTTACAACTAGCTCACTCTGTTTGATCTCCTCCCACACGTTTTTCTCAGTAAATGTTGAATTCGCAGTACAATTTTTCATTAATTCCTCTTCTTACACTTTTTCCTGTGCACGTTCCTTTATTCCGTCTCTTCATTTTGTTGGTTGTGTACTTGGATTAGAACCAGCGAAACCAGTGATTAGGACTTCCTCGTCTTCAATCATTTCCTAGATCAACAGAAATTGATCATCAATTGCATGAAATAGAAACCGAATAGAAAATTCTTTCTATCTTTATTAATTTTAATAAATCGAAAATAATATATTACGACGCGAAATAATATTACGACATCTTATACAATAATATGATACAAAAATGGCGTCACAATATCAAGAACATTTCATTGGTAATGCAATATTTATTCATACGGAAATAATGGGTAGACTATCTATCGGAGATTCTGAAAACGTATAAGTTGACTCACTTGATCCGGAGGTTCATTCGTGATTTCGTGACATCCTCGAAAACGTTCTACGTACCAGAAAATGGTCGTCGTCTTCTGAAATAAGAACCTCTTTAAAAGAGAGATTTTATTTCGTCGCGTGACATCCGATGTTCGGAGCCATTAGCCGTTCCCTAGTTGTTCCGACTTGCAGGCGGCGGCTGATGGTAGGTTTACCTTTCCTCTCAACATATCTACCTGATTGTAAACTTATCACTTTTAGAGTGCTCCGCTTTCTGTATAGCTATGCTTTTTCCTTCATTAATGCGTCGCGATATACTCCGACGGTTTAGCCTTTCAGCCAGGTTTTGAGACAGTGTTCATTAATTACTTGGTACACATATCGATAACCATATGCTACGTTATTCCTAGAATTTCAGTAAAAATGGAAAATATTAATGTTTCAAGAGATTAACCTGTTTAGAGACTGACCCGCTCGTATTTATAGAAGTCATATTCAGATTAATACAAGATATAGGCAAAAATTCTAAATGTCAATTGCAATCCGAGTATTAATAATTATAATTTTTAAAAATTTATGAAAATCCTATTGATTCTGATAGATAAAGTTTTAAGATGTATTATTATTCCGTACTGGTAAAATATAATTCTTATAGATCTTGTGCATTTATGACAAAAATGAGTGGGTATCATTTAAAACAGTAAAAATATTCGATGGAATATAAAAGTACTATTACACATTGTTTTCAACCTATTAAACATATTCTGAAAGAAAATAAATTTCTATTTGAATCCAGGTTGTTGCGATTCAGGTAGAAAATTTTTATTTTTCATAAAGATCCACTGTCTGTATATTACAGTATGGAAAATGTATTGTTCAACGATGCGATGCACAGTCTTCAGTGCTGCTAAATGTGCATTTGTAAATTACCATGGTAAGATTTTTATAATTAAATTTTATTCAATGCAGTCAAGCATTTAAGGTGTCAAAACTCTGGTGATTTACAATCTATCAAAAGAATTAATGTGTGTTAGACAGTTCGAACATGTGTGAATACGTTAATAAAGAGATACGCGAGAAAAGCTTCGACGATCTAATAACACGTGATCCCCAATAATCGCTGTTTATTATGTCCACCGTTAAAATATCTGAATAGTGGATCTTTCGACTATAAAGATTAAAGAAAATCGATAGATACTCTGATAGCCGGGTGGGAAAGTCGCAGGTGTTATGGCGAGCGAAGTAAGCCTCGATGTAATTTCTGGCAGCGGAGATAGTGAGACAAAGATGGCGGAAAAGCAAAGCGAAAGAGCCAAGGGATAGGTGAACGGGTAGACCGAGGGATTTATGGAAACCGGTCAAGATTAAATCAAAAGAAACTTCATTTGTAATTTAATGGCTGCACTTCGACAATTAAAATATCCTCGCACACATCTCTTTCTCACTGTTCACTTTATAGTGTCAAACTTCTCTATGTTATACAATTTATTAGTAATTGTGTATTTTTGGGCAAAATAAAAATATTCGAATTTAATGGCAACAAGTCGAAAAATAAATTATTCATTTCTTATTTAAATTATTTTAATATTTGGAATTAACATAGTGTTTCCAGATTCTTGTTGAACTTTATTAATTGAAATAAAAACCATTATGTTAGCAAATAGATTAAGCAATAAATGGAGCTTTCGATATATAACTATAAGCAACAATGTAATCACCATAGAAAGAATTATAAATGAATAACGTGTTTAGACCGTCGATAATGATCAATGCAACGTAGAACACGTACATAAAAAAGAAAATTTCTCAGAAAAATTACTTGTAAAACATAAAGTGAATGAACTTAACCTAATAGGATCGTAATCTAAACAGTTCGACATGTTACGAATGCAAGTGTACAGAAACTTGTACAGAAGTGTACAGAAAGTGTTAAAAAATATTTAGAAAGTGTTCGGTTTCTTTGAAGCTCGCTAAAACACTTAATAATATTAATAAGTTTCTCTTTGACGCCCACTCTTGAGACTTTCCCACTAATAGAGCTCCTTAAGAACTTTCCGAGGTCAATGCTTTGTTTGTCTCCTACGTTTTATCTACTAATTGTTCTCGTTTCGTCTATTATACTTTCATCTGCGCCGAAATCAACCGCCTTCGCCAAGCTTTCATTATATACTTCTGTCTCTCTGGTTTTCCCCTAGCCAAATAAATATAATTATAAAAATATAAATACAGTTTAGTTGCCGATGACCAACGAATTGTTGTACCTTAAAAGAATTAGGTTGTCGCATATAAAATTTTTATCATTTTTGTGTGAAAATTATAAATATTCCTTTAGCAGCAACTGTAGACAACATACATCACGTAGTTAAAAAATATATCTTTGGTATCGTGGTATACTTAGATCGTATAAACATACACATGTGTAATATGCGTATAGAAAAGCCGAGAATCCAGTAAAGCAAAGATAACAGGTAACGTCACAAGATAATTCCAAAGATAATTCCAAAATGGCTGACACGGCCACGGAATCAAATATGTAATAAATCAAATAACATACAGTAATACCTTCATCTCTATAAAACATATAGAATAAACATTTGTATCTTAAAAATACTTTCTATAACAATTACTGTGTATACCGCCCCCATTTTTGGAACTTGTGACGTCAATTATTTATGCTTCAATAAAAATTATCTGAGCCGTGTGTATAGGTTTATATGGTCTAAGGTGGTATACACAATTTTCTAAATGAAGATAATACACTCGAAGAAACTTATTTTCAACTTACGAAAGTGATCAACGAAAAACAAAATTTGATGTTCACCTTTCGCGGCAAATTTTGATTTCACATAAAAATTAAAAGTCGACCGTTTCACGTGCAACAACCTAATATCGGCTATTCCTCCTATTTAATCAATAGGCTCTTAACAGATGGTAAGTCAATGTTTATTCCACCTACCCGTGATTCATCAATACTCCATCAAGCTGATGAAACTGCGTGAAACGCGGTGGTAGAACGGTTGTTACGCAGGACGAGAGTGTGCCTCCGTAAAACGAGCCGCCATAGAAAGCTACGAAAATATCGAATACCTTTCGAAATCATTCGCGTAGACGTAAAGAAATTTCACGGTGGAGAGCAGAAAGCAGCTTTGCGGATGAAGCTTTACTCGTGGAAAAGCAATATTTAGCCCCTCGTGCTTGCGGAAACAGGTTCGGTAACATGGCTTTTACAGCTAATGCTTTCATTTATTTCATTAAATAGATTGGCATTGTGCGTACTATACATACGGAAAATTCTACGAACTTGAAATGAGAACGACGTGTACTAGGCTTAAATTGTTCGCACTGGATAATTGCGATTTCTAATTTCCTATTTACAAATATACACGAAGTTTTCGTCGATGTCAATTAGCGAGGCAAAACCACTGACCGTGATTTGTCATAGTAATCACAGATTTGTGATCGTGATTTTTTAATTCAGAGTCATCTCGATTGAATTAGTTCTTTTCTTAAACACACGAATTATAATAAACATAAAACGATAAATTTACTTCACTTAATAACAAAAATAAAAAAACAATTTTCTTTCCCGTACCTTATTTCAGTATTTGAAAACATAAACTATTAATTCTTCCTCTCGATTTCGAAATCGTAATATTTATCTAAATAGTATAAAATCATACATAATTTTCTTTGAGTTTATAAGTTATGCATAAAGTTTTACAAAATACCAATGTAATAATTATTGGAAACGCAAATGCTAGTTTGAGAAACGTATACATTTTATAAAACATATAGGTTATAGTTTGAGAAACGTATGTATTTTGTTTCGATGTTGTCAATATATACAGGTTATGTCTCTGTGACTTGCGCAAAGAGCAATTATGCTCTCCGCCAATCAGAAACGATCACGAAAATCACGAATCACTGTGAAAAATCACCGTCAGTGGGAACTAACATGATTGAATCATGAATGATCTAAAAGTAGCAGTTCACGCTATACCTAGTGCCAACAAATATTTATTTAGCTCTAAAAGTGTTTGTTTTATTAATAACAATATTCGTTTATTGTTGGAAATCGCCAATAAGAATGCGCGATCGTGTTCGATCGTAGCGCCATCTACGGATCTCCGCGAGAATCGAACCGATCGAGGCCGTTCAATAGTTCGATTATGCACAGAACGATGCGAGCGAGATTGTGTGCAAGGTGTGATTGGAAAAGATGCGATTGTGAAATGTGTGATTTTAAAATTACTTTGACGACACTGGTACGGTCATCATTAACAACTTTTTTTGTAGTAAAACACTAATTTGTATGTTCCATTTTAATAGAAATTGTTGCGTTCGATTCGATAGATTCTCTAAATCCTTTGGTTACTGATTTTCGTTTACGTGGTTAGATCGGCCACAGAAAAATACTATTACTTCAAATATTTATTTGTTGCAACGTGAGAATTGCTGAAGAAACAATGTTTACAAGTAGGCAGCGGATCTTTATGCAAAATAAAACTGTTCTATCGGAATTGCAACTAACAGGAGTGAAATAGACATTTATTTTTTTCTTAACCGTTAGCAAAGTCACTGGTGAAAATTTCTGCGCCATTATTGACAATACTGTTTACATTATTAAATCATCTAATCAATTACTAAACATCTAAGTAATGTATTAGGTATTATATTTTATATAAATTGAAATGAAGAAATCATATACGATAGAATTAATCTAGAACTAATCTAGAACTAATCTTTTCGAGTTAAAATAGCTTCGACTGCGAACTGTTAATATGTTTAACAAGTTGAAAATTCTTCTAATGTTTTTACTGTTTTAAATTACTCATTTCTGTCATGAATGCGTAAAATCCGCTGTCTACTTACGAGTAGATTAGACTATTAGTTCTGTTTAGAAAAATTTAATCTAGTCACGGCCGTCAATATATCAGTAGACTGCGGAACTTTATGCAAAATAAAACTGTTCTATCGGAATTGCAACTAACAGGAGTGAAATAGACATTTATTTTTTTCTTAACCGTTAGCAAAGTCACTGGTGAAAATTTCTGCGCCATTATTGACAATACTGTTTACAATATTAAATAGCTTCGACTGCGAACTGTTAATATGTTTAACAAGTTGAAAATTCTTCTAATGTTTTTACTGTTTTAAATTACTCATTTTTGTCATGAATGCGTAAAATCCGCTGTCTACTTACGAGTAGATTAGACTATTAGTTCTGTTTAAAAAAATTTAATCTAGTCACGGCCGTCAATATATCAGTAGACTGCGGAACTTTATGCAAAATAAAAATTTTCTTTGTTTTTTTAGTCTTTCTTTTTTTAATTATTCTTAATGCATTGACGTAGCTAAATTTTTTAAATCGTTCCTCTGAAATAACACGTATCCAATTTTGTCATCAATGCATCAAATCCGCAGTCTATTTGTCAGTATGAAAAGCAATTGTTTCGTGCCAGTACCAGAATCGTCAGATTTAATACTTGCGTCCCCACTCTACCACCTTCCTCATCCACGACTTCCTCCTCCCAGCAAACGAAAATTTGACTACAGCAGTGTTTTGTGTTAATTCGATTCTTGGTCGTACGAAGTTCAGAGTATGGCGGTTTTTACGATAATGAATATTTTCAGGGAGTTTTTTCCGCAAAGGAAATAGTTCTACTTTAAAATTTTACGGCTTGCGGGTTCACGGAACTTCTCCTCTCCGTTCCTCCCTCGAGATTCCAGAGGTTAATGCTCTGTCTATAGCAACAGGTTCGTGCATTATGCATGTGCGTGCATACATAAAACTATTCTCTAGCACTAATACCGTTGATATTAAATTATTCAAAGTCACCACCTTCGGTATAATTTACGGAAACGTATTTTGTCTAGGCGGTACGTTGTCACTAATGAAATCCTCGTCTCGTGATTGGACGTGTGTGCAAGTGCATGGAAGCTAATTACGAAAATAGTAATCGATGCGGTTGCTGCTCGGACGAACTGACGGTAATCTTACTGGTCGAGGTATAATGCGCTCGTAAAGTTGTTGGATTTTCGAAAAATTATTGATATTAATTGTGTCGTGTTTCAGTCTAACAATTTCTCTGTTTCAGTCCAGGCATTGTAAGTAGACTTGCATCTTTATGCGAAATAAAAATCGTGTGCATTAATTCTGAGAGACGGGAGATAAATATAAATTTATATTTTTCGCTAATGATTTTAATTTAGTAGAAATTATACTCTTAAAGACTTTTTCGTTGCTTTAACTTGAACCTACTCATTTTTGTCATAAATGCATAATATCCACAGTCTAATATCATCAGCAACGTTACTATACTGTGGATTTTAAACGTTTATCATAAAAATAAAATATGGCTACCGTTTTTTCGATTTACAAAAATTATTGAAAGAAGAAATACATTTTTATGAAATTTTTGACTCAGAATATTTTTACTTTGCATAAAGATCTGCAGTGTAATGATTACAAATATTGAGTTTCATATTTTTCTGTGATTGAATTGCAGATTAAGTATGTTTATGGTATACTTTAATTCATAAAGTGCTATAAAAATCGATAATGACTAGATTGTGTATTTTATGCCAATTTATTATTTTCAGCCTTGTTAAAATGATTAAAGTAAGAATTAACCGCCTATTTAACTTCAGTATTTTGCGATTTACATACACAATTTTTATTTTACATAAAGATCCGCAGTCTATTAATGGCGTAGAAATTTTTACTTTATCCTCGCGAAAGAAGTTTATTTCCATTTGGCAAAACTGCATAAAATGAATCGACAGAGTTTGTATGTGTAACATTTGAACGACGTTATTGCGTGGGGAAATTTAAGAGAGCATCGCGCATGTTTTCGCAATCAGAGACGCAGATGAGAGGATAGAGGGAACTAAAAGGCTCGGTAAACAATTCTTTTAATTGTCGCTAACTAATTACCTTCATCGTCTAAATTTTCGTGCGAGCGAAAGCGACAGAAACGCAACAGCGATTTTACCTTTGCGCGTTTTTAAGAGACTTTTTCCAGAGTGGTGTATTTATAAGCGAGCAGAAAACGCGGGAGAAACGTTGAACAAATATTTCGAGGAATTAACAACCGAGGATTGCGTCGGAGAATTTATCCGCTTCGTTAAAAAATAAATTGTTGGTGCACCGGCCAGGCGGTACACGGCAATGAAACAAGCTTCGCGAGTAATGCGGTTGTTACGAACGGTGAGAATCGTTTATTGTCAAGCCTTTCAACTGCGTCACATATAATTATACTAAATAAAATTGAGTTCTGTATAATTAGCCTGTCCGAGTCGTTTCGTACGTTTTCTTTGCGCGGGATGTGACGATAGGCCGTGTTATGGGTTGTTTGAAAATGAAGTTTGTCTCGTGTACGATCCGAAACTCCATCGCTCATTGGATGATTAAAAATAACCAAATAAAAATTGTACAGGTCCGTTGCAAGATACAGAAAATAAATAACACTCGATATTCATATACGGCAGGAGAATAAGTTTCATACAAACATTTGGAAATGTTGAATAATGAATTTTCAACTGTTATGACCTAGTTATTTAGAAACTTTTTTAAAGTTCAGTAGCAGAGGAGAATTAGAATGAAATTAATTAAACCATAATGTTCTGATACTAGCAAAAGGCTATAAATTTTAATCAATATGAATCTATATGAATTTTGAATTTAGAGAGGAATTGATATATCACAAAAACTAATTGTGGTGTTAATCAAATCTGTTATAATGCCCACAACAATTCATTTTCAATCCACATTATAGGCCAGTATTAATTATATCAGTCAGGAAAATGTAACTAAATTAGAGAATCATTTTTTTGGGAATAAACATTATAATAGGTTCAAGAATAAATTTTTAATTTCAGCGTACAGCATATACTCGAAACGAATTCCCCATGCTTGTTGGTTTTGCAACATTTTTACAAAATTGTACGCCATTTACTTCCTGAATCTTCTGCTCGAATTGTTTTTTTCGATGGACGAGCAGTCGACGCTGCTTCGAACATTGAGCATCGAGGGAGAAAACAATTTCCGGTAAAACTAAATATGCACGGCAAATAAACATCAGTGGATGTTGGCGAGTCCGACTATTTTCCGCTTCAATTTACACGCGATCTCATGCTAGGACTTAGTTACAGGAAATAATAAGGTCCACATTTTTCATAAAGGCAACCATATAATATAGCCTCTCGAATCGATTTCTTATTTCGCAATTAATTCATTTTTGAAATTGCTATTTCCGCGTTTACCACTAAATAGCTATGTACTGCAAATTCTGTGTCCATATAATTGCTACTTTTCCACCACGTTTGCAACAATTGATTAAATTTTAGAATTTCACTTTTGTAATTTTATAATCTTAGTTCGTTCATTAAGAAACAGTGACAATTAATAAATAAAATAAACAAATAGTCTAAATACAATATTCTTGTTTTAACAATGTATACATTTTTTACCACTAACAGTAAACACTGTTTTAATATATTTACGTTAATATTGAATGAAATGTTTACATGCTCGGAATTTATATGCATATATCACTTTATTTTATTTATTTATCTATTATTCATTTCTATCGAATTCGAGTTTTTAGTCAATCCGATTGCCTCTTTCTCAGTTCTTTCAGACCGACGATATATCCTTTGGAGTAGCTCCGTCCCTTTTTAGTCCTTCGGCTCTTTGTTTCTCATTATGTGTGCGTGTTGGTGAAACGCCCGCGCGCGCGCGTATGTGTGTATGTTCACGTTGTGAGTAAGAACAACACGTGCCGCTCAGAGGAGCTCTTGTAACATCGTGTTTCCTGTGTAGTCGAGTACGTACGCAGGTACACCCCGTGTACACCGACTATATCGATCCCGCGGGAATACACGGTGTGCGCGTATGTATTTATCACTCTAACAATTAGTTTAATTGTTTGTACAACTGGGTGACGCTCGTTCACAGACAACACCGCCGGCCGCGCTCCACGCTACAGCGTAAGAAAACGGGGGATGAAAACGCTACTACCACGTGCACGGGATACATTTATCTGCTGCAGTTTCCTCTAATAGTTCCTTGATCGCGTACAAACCAAATTCTCGAATTTATAATAACTGTCGATTTTTGTGCATAATAAAAATTGACTACGTCAATTGCAGACGACACGTGCCAGATCGATGTTTCATTATTTAATAATTTTAACAAGCCGAAAATAGTGCAACGTTCTTCAATTAATTCGTCTACTGATTTAAATAAAATTCTAATTTTGATATTTTCCTATTTCTCTCGATATTCTTTTTCTTAGTATTTAATACGAATCTCTAACTTCGCGAACAGCAAATTTTTATGAATAACAAAATGGATAGACTGACGATTTTTAAAAATTTTTCCACTCATTGTTCTCATAAATTCCTAATTTGATATTTTCGTATTTCTCTCGATATTCAATTTGATCGGATCGGTTACCTAACGATTAACAAATTATACTGTTCAGTCATGAACAAACGGACGATTTGTACAAATTTTTTTAATCTTTCCGCTGTTTCACGTTTGATCCACTCATTGTTGTCGTAAATACATAAAATCTGTTCGTGCCAGATCGATGTTTCATTCTTTCTTTAATAATTTTAACAAGCCGAAAATAGTGCAACGTTCTTCAAGTATTTTATTAATTCGTCAACTGATTCAAATAAAATTCTAATTTTGATATTTTCCTATTTCTCTCGATATTCTTTTTCTTCGTATTCAATACGAATCTCTAACTTCGCGAACAGCAAATTTTTATGAATAACAAAATGACCAGACTGACGATTTTTACAAATTTTTCCGCTCATTCTCATAAATTCCTAAATTTGATATTTTCGTATTTCTCTCGATATTCAATTTGATCGGATTGGTTACCTAACGATTAACAAATTATACTGTTCAGTCATGAACAAACGGACGATTTGTACAAATTTTTTAAATATTTCCGCCGTTTCACGTTTGATCCACTCATTGTTGTAAATACATAAAATCTCATCGTAAACATATAAATGTGAAGCGACTACCAAGTATTCCTTTCGTTTGAGATAAAAATTGGACGGACCTTTTGACAGTGCGAGAAACAACGAAGCGAGCGACTGATATCGAGCCAATTACGAGTGGCGCAGAATGTTGTTTGCGTGAACGGAATATCTTGATTTCGACGGGAAAAAGGAATACCGGACAGTTTCGATTGTCACCGAGCCGAACGAACAACAAGTGGCGCACCTCTAGTTCCATAAACATTTTTCTGTTTTGTAAACGACAACTACGAGAGAGAGCCCGTCTTGAAACCGCTGTCGCATTCGCGCGGGTCGAAAATACCAGCGACGTGTAAAAAAATATTTTCTCGCGGAACCAGGCAACGTGAACGTTTTTGACTGGTCGGGCCAACTTTTTCCCGGGAAATTCTCGTTTGATCGGATCGCTGCTATCCGTTACCCAGCCCTGTTTTGCGGTATTGTGTTGTTAGAAACAGAGCACACGTTCAATCCGTCGAAACTAGCTTCGTCGAAAAAATTGATTAAATTAGCAACGCGCAAGAGTCGGTTTATCTGCTGCGTTTTCGGCAAGTTCAAACGATCAAGAAGAGAAACAAATGTCCACGTGATTTTGTATCTTGAAATGAACGTAAAAAAGTTTTACTTTGCATAGAAATCCGCGGTTTGCATCGGTGGTTATTCGGAGCGTTGGACGACATTAAATTTGATCTGAAATCTTGAAATTAAATGTTCGAGTTCGTTGAAAGAGGCGGTTCCCGAGGTTATTCGAAATTTTTATTTACAAAACGTCCGTCGCGGCTGTGTTAAGGCTTTATTAACGAAAAGCACGGACACAATCGCGGCCTCGGCGCGCGAAGGCGAGGAGAGTCCGGCTCGCTAGTAGGTTTCATTGAGCGTAGCGTTGGCGTCGCGCCGCGATAATGCAGTGAACAAGAAGAATAAATTTATTTAATTAGAACTCACTTGTTCAGAACTTCACGTGCTGCTTCGAAATGTCTGTCACTGGGCCATTCGGAGACGTATTGCACAGCAGACTTCAGATACACAACGCCGAAAGATGATGGACACTCGCGTTAGGCAACAACCGCGAGCTTCGAATTGACACGTATTTCGAGACGTTTACTCTACCGCGGTTCGGACGACACTGATTTTACGCTAGATATTTCTGAAGAGTTGGGAGAGGGGGGGGGGGGGCATTATGCATGACCTAGGACGGAGAGGCCGGACGAAAAACAGGACCCGAGAGGGACCGCTGTGAGACTAGAGTTCATAGCAACACGTGGCAAAACATCGTTCGTCCTTTTCTTAGAAAGTTTCGAAAGGGAGGTATAGGACAATAGAGACTCATTAAATTCTCGCTGGGTAAAAGATTAACTTTTTTTTCGTAACAGTTACCTATCGACTCTACGTGCCAATCCGCAGATTAATCAAAACATGTGGTGGCCATAAAGTTTTACAGCGGTCCCTGTTCCGTCGCGTAAGAACCGTACTCGTGGATGTCTTTCGGGTGACATTTGTCGTCCGTTCGTGTCTTAGAACCGTCACAGAGAATTAAACAAACTGGGGTCACTCGACGACCAGTCGAGGTATCTGGCCTATTGTTTGGTTTTCTGCGGTCTTGAAAGGGTCATTTTAGTCCTTTCGAGAGACCATCCGCGATCGTTGAGTACGGTGTCGTATTACCGGGACCCGTCGTCGCCCGTGTTTAGGTATCGCCCCACTCCTCCTTCCCAGGGCCTCGTTCAGAGCAACGGGAAGGAGGTTCTAATCGTCAAAAGTATGCTGATTGGGAAATGCAACGTTCTGCAGGAACCAATCAGTGCATTTTATTTCCTGCTCGAGAAGACTGACGAACATCGCGTCGACGCCGCGTTCGTCAGTTGAATTTCCGCTCTAACGCCGCGCTGCGACACTTTCCAGTCCGCGAGTAGACAAGACAACGCACGAGCCGTTGTCTTGTCAATCATTCGTAATATTCGTAATTTGTATCGCAACATCATTTCGTATGCGCGCGTATAAGGCAGGACCTGCTAGATCAGCCTTACTGATGAGTCCACTAGCAGGTCCGGGACGAAACGCTTCATTTAACGTTAACGTACTTCATTGTCTTGCGAATCGATAATTGTCTTTTGCGTCTTGTATCACATTATCGTTGGAACTACTTGCCCAATATTAATTTGGCGGGCACAGATCCGGTACAATCGCGAAAACGCGTCGCGACAAAACAGTCCCTCTCGTGTCCTTCCTGTTGTCTGACGCAGTCGTACGTCATGCATAAATCCCCCCTTCCCGAAACTCTTCGAAAATCTTGCGTACTTTCGCGAGGTTAACAAGGTTTTGTTCTCCGACGGTTACGTTGCCTATTATCTCTTCGAGCATTCGAAGGGAGGCCGAATGTTTTTACGCACGTTTCGTAACAAAATTATATCGCGACCAAGTTCAGTTTCTTTAACGAGTTCATTCTAGGAACGAATTAATAGGTGTTATCCCCTTGATAGAATTTAAGTAACGAGATTAAAACTAAAGGCCCTTCCCCGGCAAGAAATTTTGTCTCTTGCCAGTCGACGACGTATTAAAATTCGATGGCCGAGGCTGTGGTGAGGGTCTCCCGTCCCGGGGTTAGAGGTTCTTATTATCATCCGAGCGATTATCCGAAAAAGCGACGCGCGACAGCGGAAAGGAATAATAATATTTACATTAATTTAGGCGATGAAACATTTTCAATTAGTCCGTCGGCAAGGGTTTCCCATCGCGCGCCTGGTCCCTTACGTTTGTCTTTCATTGGCCGTGTACTCGATTGGTAAGATCGCGCCAACAAAACGATTCCGAAATTTCAATATTTTCTCCGTCATCCAACGAACATAATTCTACATTTCAACGAACCTACGAAAATAGATTGGTTACTATTGCGCAGAAGTTTGGAAACGGTCAAATCGATCCTTTAAATCTCAAATAGAAAACAAGTAATGATGAAACTCACGTTTGTCGAATTTTATATCATTGAAATGATGACCGGTTTCATTCTTATCAGGCTTTTCTTCTACTTCTACTCTACAAACAGATTTTGAACATTTTATTTATCGAATTCCGAAATTGTTCTTTACTCTCTGACTTCTTTTCCTATATTTTCGTGAGAAATAAAAAAGTAACAGACCACGTTGCAGTAGACTTCAGATTTTATGCATTTATGGCGTAAATGAACAGGTAGAATCCAAAATAGTAGCATAGTTCAAAATCAGAACGGTATTATTGACGTGATTTTAAGTGAATTTTTGACGATTGATTTTTTTCTATCACGCTAACAAATAATTATTGGTCTAATTAAAATATAAATTTGTTTTCAAACTTTTAGACAGCGGTGTGGGTAAAAGTTCAGCGCTTTTATTCAAAATCCATTGGATATATGCAGCTCCATTAGTCAAATTTTTTGTATGCAGGAATTACTTCGTATTTCATCTCCCTATATTTTTTTAAATATTCGATGAAAGGTCTGGAAACCCTAAAATATAGTACCATAGAATGAAACGCGAACATTCTGCAAAAAGTTGCCTATATTTTCATCAGGAATTATTTTCTTCGGAAAGCTAAATCCTGTATCGTAATCTTCGGTACAGTGTTGAATTAAAAATGTTTTTTAAACGGCGATATGAGCACAGGAAAATTGCTAGTCGGTGGTAAAAAATAATTATGATCCGGTGGTAGCTGAACGTCGTTTGTGGTTAAGATCACGACCGGAAGGAAAAGGAGTAAGCGAGGTGGTTGCGCGGGGGTGGGTTAGGGGTGGTAGTTGCGGTGGCCCGGTTCTCAAGTAACTCGGAATTAGGATTAAAGGTGGCCAAAAATTAAATCCTTATCTCGGCAGAGCCGACAAGCAGGGAGTACAGTGAAAGGGGTGCGAGCGGTTAAGGGAAGAAGGAGTTCTTAGGGTGGTTGCTCGCGCTGTCTCTGCAGGGTTGGTCCTTGAGAGGGCGACTCTTAATCTGACGCCAGCGCTGCAATTTCTTCCCATTAGCGAGCTCCTTCGCGATTAAACATTTGCATAATCTCGGGACGCTTGTTATAATTCGGTGACATAATATATATTTAAGAGCGTCGCGGGGATCAGCAATACGCGCGCGTAATTTTCAGCTTCCAAAAATTTTTCTGAATTCCTGGAAATTCGCATCTCGACGAGACCACCTAAACATATTGCGAATTTTTCATTTATCTCGGATTCGCATCTACAAATGGTGAAACCGTAGACGAACGTGGAAGAATCGTGGGACATGCGCTCACGATAACGATACGAATTTTAAATTTATCTTGCAGAGTTTATACGGATTAGTGTAAATGAATATTCATATTTTCGAATATCAACCGAACAGTTAGAATCGTTTAAAAGCATCTCTGAAAATAATTTTCGCCGAAGCTCCATGCTTCTCTCTCTCTCTGCCTCGCGATGCAAAATATCTCGCTGCGTATTGATGTTCACAGACTTCTGTTTATTTCGTTCATCGTCTCTAGCACTTTGCAATAATTCAAGTCGCGCAATTGAAACCCACGGTGCCTCGTTCAACGTGCCAGGAGGTCATTTGTAACAATAATTGGAATTCAATGGAGCTACATGCACCCGCATATGAGTTTCTAATATATGCTCTCATATATCGAGGCAATTGAACCCGAACGCGATCGCCAAGCAACGCTTTAACGACGAATTGCCGTCGCTTGGCCAAAAATAGCGGAGACGTAAAAGAATACAGTAACGCCTTGACAGATGCGTCAGAAATGTGCACGATATTCGAAAAAACTTACCAACGTATTCGTGACATTTTCCTTATTAAAACGAGTCCGAACACTACATTATTTGATTCACGTTCATGCTCGTTTAATTCACGATTCGATAGGATCTCTATTATCCGAATTCTAGTTTAGTTCAATTTAAAACCACACGAACAAAACAAAATTTAATCTGGCAGTGTAGTTGATTTATCCAAGCACTCGTGTTCTATTGATTAGTTCGGATAATCGAGGGTCTACTATATCGTGATTGTAATCCAAATAGTGTCGCGTTCGTGCTTGTTTTAAGCAGAAAAACGTCACGAACGTTTCCTAAAAAAAGAAAATAATTACAAACGAAAGCTAAATGAATGAATAAAAACAAAGATCGAGTTTTTTGTACACGATATAAGCGACATTTCGTTCCCGGTGTTATCGCGTAAATAGAGACATCGCCGTACAAAGATTCCGTGTCATAATCGATGACGTCTTTTCGAGCATTTCGCTCCTCGCCGGGGACCAATCTCGTTTAACGCAGATTACAGACGAATGTTAATGAAGGCTAATGGGGATTCATAGGGGCCGCGCGCAAATAATGACGTTGCGCAATGCGCGTGTATAATACAACAGTTATATAACGACTAGATTATGACGAACATCGACAATTTCCAGCGATACCCCCTGTCATTAAAAGTTTCGCTATTCGTATTCCCGGCGCGGCATGTTTCATTAAACGAGCCCCGAACTTCGTAGTTCCGCGCTCAATCGCCTTCAATTCCATTCATTTCTTTTTCGTCTTTGCCGTCGTCGAAAGTTCATCTCGGACGATTCCTTGGCTCGACGCGGGCTTGTCTTGTGCACCGAGCACACGGTACCCTAGGGTCAATCAATTTTAGGTCTCGCAGAAATGTCACAAATACGGACGAGGCACGAAAGAATAGAAATATGTGTGTGTGTGATCAACTGATAAAATAAGAAATATTATTCCGTTGGCATCTCTGGCAATGGACGCGTGGAAAACTTTTGTTTTGCATAAATATCGGCAGTCTGCCGGCTACGCGGTGATTTGCAAAGGGCCTAGAACCTACGAGTACCATAACACAGGTCTGGCACGATGGAACTAGTGAAAGTTCGACGCTTTTCCTATAAACCGATGGTTCAACGCGTTGGAGGAGCGGTTTGAGGGCCTCCGTTTGTTCACATCCCTATGAAATTGACTGACAACTCGCGTGTTCTGTGTGTCGCTTCTACTGTATACACACACGCGCGCGCGAATCCCTCGTTCCTCTCTAGAATATGATATAACTCGCACAATTTACTGCTCAAGTACGCGTGCACTGTTAGAAGACCAACCCGCGCCGCTCCGTGAATTTACCATTGCTCTTGATCCTCGTACTTCGCGTTCGAATCGATCGCAGATTATACGACGTGTGTCAACAAGCCCGGCACAATAGAGAGCCGACCGCGATTCTACCAACCGATAAAAATAAATCAAAAATGTTAGTGGATTGTCTGGAAAGTTGGTGGCCGGTTTCTCCGTAAGGTCGCCGTGGGTGCATCGAAACAGATGCCGGCGAATCTGTGGGATATATTCGCGCGCATATTATTCCCAAATTTATTCGACTAAATTACGTTCAAAATAGTAAGTAACACTGTGGAGGATGCTAGAATGAACTAATTGGCTCTAGTACCCCGTTCGTTATAGCATCTGCTCGTTCTAGCATACATTGGAATATATGTGGGCGTAGGCGTAATCCGTTGCGAACCCATAATATGCAAAGTTAACAGCCGACACAATGATTCAGACACGGGAAGTTTGATTTCAAATATTGTACGATTGAAAATACGAAAAACTCATATTTGAAACACAAGACCGGAAAATAATTAATTTATTTGTTCAATTATTATGGCTCTTTAGGAGAAGCTATGGGCTAGAATTTTTAATTTCATTTGAGTTGGACAAATCTCATTTTTTATATTTTTATTGTTCGCAAAAATGAAATATTATATTGTGTTTCAGTTATAATATTATTAGGATTTGTAAAATAGATTTAGAAGGCACTACGATTTTTTTTTAAATGTTTAATAAAACGTACAGAATTTATCTTAGAGACAATATTCTCTTAATGACATTACTGTTTTAATAAACTGTATTAATTCATTTTCTGGTTAAATTGCTTAGCAATCTTCAATCAAATAAAAATATCTTTTTACCGTAATTTTAACATTTGAATAAATAAATTATATTAAATTCTAACAATAAATTCTGAGAAACGTTACCATTCATCAAATTCCACAAAATTGATTATGCACACATTGGAAGAACGAAAATGAATAGTACCAGTTTTTCTTTTTCTAGCGAAATAGCTCCAGACACAACGTCGCTAATTATTTACTTAACTCTTTATTGAATTTCTACGGTTCATTAATTAATTAAACAGGAACTCCCGCGCCGATCCCGTGGAATTTAATATGTCCAGTTCCTGATACAATTCCGCCTCTGTTGTTATGCGCAATGGAACGGGCAAGTTCTTTAATCATAGAAGCAGTTACACCGTATTATCTGAAAGTGTATGCCATTGTTTGCTATTAATTATCCAGGATTATACGCGCGTAGGGGGAGGGGGGTGGCCAGTAGGTGCTCAGGCTGGTGCCTTTACGCGATCATTTCAATTTCGTTGATAGCACTGGTGACTCGACCGATTCTCTTTGTTGATGAGGGACTCGCTGCGACACCAACAATATTACTGTTGCTGTTCCCTAGGAATTAATTGAATTTGTTCGAAATCCCGACAGCATCGAGGGGTTACCCATATTTCTCTCTTTCTCTCGCCCCTCCGACAGTCTCTTTTTTTTCCGCGTCAAAAGGTTTCGATTCTTCGAATCTGATTTTATCCGTCCCATGATGACTCCGAGAATCGAACGTCCATATACATACTTAGCACAATGATCGGCGTCAATGACGATCGTGTCAAGATGTAATTTCCGCCGGCAGTCAGATTAAAAGAAACGATTAAGAGAGAGCGTGTATAGCATCGAAATGCGCCTGTTCTGTTAAAGTCACGTTTTACAAAATGATATTGAATAATGTCTTTTAACGATTTTCCTGCAACGAGCCTAAATTTTTTACGAGTGCGCTATTCTGCCAGAAACAGATCATTTAGAGAAAATCAAGATGACTAACAAATTATATACAGATTATAGTAACAAACGTTCTTTTCTTAACTCTTTGAAGGATTTATCGATGCTCCCTTATCACCTAAAATTGTTTACACGTTTGACGACCGAATCATGTCACAGAAAACGGTACTTATCATCAACTCAGCTAGTAAAATTAGAAATTCTTTTCGATATTCGACCTTGAATTTCCAAGCTCAAGGTCAATTTATTCACGCGAATATCCAGCAAACCGAGGCTGTAGAATCACGGTTACGAGGGTCATGACGGCATTTTGCGACACCCTGTACATAAAATCCGCAGTCAATCCGTATGCCATAGCGAGGGCGAAACGCTCTGAAATGTATGCGAGTGTGCGTTCGTTCGTGTTTTAAAGAACAGCCACGGTCAAGTTTCCCAAAGTGGCTGGAGCCGGAGTTTTGGAGTTTCGACCCGGTATCCAGTCTGCCACGCAAAATCGGTTCATAAATCGTCTTTCGACGGCGCGGCGGTCTGGTGGTTCTTCGGTGATAAGGAAGCTGGCGCGGGACACGAGGCAGAGGGACTACATCGTGTATGTCGGTCGGCATAGCAAGGAGGAAAACTGTACTCACAAGCAGACGTATCGGAACGATGCCTAAGAAGCATAAAATCCGAAAATCCGTGAGATCCAAGCGATTTCGTTCCCTACTGTGCCTAGCCCCGTCCTTCTTTCGTCTTCTCTTATATACGTCCTCTTTCTTTCTCTCTCTCTCTCTCTCTCTCTCCCTTCCATAGATTCAGCCAGTCGGCCCCTAACTTCTTTCCGCCTACACCAAGACCTTCCTCCCCGAGACCCAATGCATTTAACACAGTCTGGTTTCCGGAACATTCTTGCGAAATCTCCGCCAAGCCGAAAGCAAGCCGGGGTTTACCATAGACGTTGGGAATCCATCCACGAGATACGTCTCAGGTAAACGGAATGATTACTTCGCTGTCCCCTCTTCTGCTTTAACTTCAGCTCGATTCTTCCCTGACGCGCTTGTAAATATTTCGTTGGAAATTTCTGTTTACCTTGGCATTTTTAACTCTATTTTCATTTATTGTTCGGTTCCGGGCCGACTCGTTCGTTCACGATTAATAATTGGTATCACTGTTCGGGAAGGACCCACGAGTCTCCAAAAACTAACGAGACCCATTTTTAACTCTTAATATTTTCATTTATTGTTCGTTTCCGGGCCGACTCGTTGGTTCACGATTAATAATTGCTGTCACTGTTCGGAAAAGAACCCACGAGTTTTCAAAAACTGACGAGACCCATTTTTAACTTTTATATTTTCATTCATTGTTCGTTTTCGGGCCGACTCGTTGGTTCACGATTAATAATTGGTATCACTGTTCGGGAAGGACCCACGAGTCTTCAAAAACTGACGAGACCCATTTTTAACTCTTACTATTTTCATTTATTGTTCGTTTCCGGGCCGACTCGTTGGTACACGATTAATAATTGGTATCACTGTTCGGGGAAGGACCCACGAGTTTTCAAAAAGTAGCGAGACTAGTAGTTAATGTGTATTTGTTCATTAGTGTCATAATTTTCTGAAAGTGAGGTTGGTTGGACGCAATGAAAATCCTCCCTTGAGGAAACCAAATTCACGAAGATTTCGCATTATCAGCCGCTAGAATCGTGAGTTATTAGGGGTGAAGGCATCGATTGGTGTTTCATCCCCATCATCCTTCATCATTCTTCTTGCGACTAACGGCCGGATAAACGTAGTCGATCATCTAACCCCAATCTCGCAACGCGTCATTCCATAATCAATTACTTCGAAGACCGAGGCGCATCCGACGATAACCAAATTATTCGATATGAATTTAAAACAATTGCTGCTTAGACGGTTGCTTGAAAATAATCAAAATTTTTCTTTATTAAAATACAATCGCAATAAAGTTTGCGATCCTGGTGAAAAAAAACAACGTCAACCATATATAAGAAAAATCAATTTTTTTTTTCTGGATCAAGGCAACTCACAGAGTATCGCAAACCAGAAGGTGTTAATCCGTCGTCGATTCTCTGCGACGAACTTTCTACGCGTCGTCGCTCATCCTCCTTAAAACCAACAGTCGAATGAAGCTAGTCGATCATCGGACCCTAAACTCGTGACGCTTCACCCCATAAGCAACTCCTGTTAAGATCGAAATTCATCCAATTATCGTCGAATTCGGTCGGATATAAGTAAGCGTATCCGTGTTGCGAGAGGCACGGACGGCCGACCGGCCCTGTAATCGAGGAACGAGAAACTCATGAAAGAAGCAACCTTATTTTCCACCCTTCGACGGTTCACCCTCAACGAGACAACCCCCTGACGTCGATCCCTGCCGGACGAAAAGAACGGGAAAGGCCGAAAGCCAAGTAAATCTGTTCCAATTCCCCTAGTTCCACCGGCTGAACGTCCCGCAGCCACGTTCACGCTTGTCCCTTACTTATTTCTTGCGCCTTACGCGCTCCATAGGCACTGGCTTACTTACTCCCTTAAGCCGGTTTCCATCGTACCTGGCTTCCCTGGATATGACAACGCTTTCGCCGGTCGACGACGGCTTTCATTAACCCTTGCTGGCGTTCAAAATTTTCCAACTACTTCCTCCAGCGTAAACTCGGGCCTCAAATGCGCCGCAATTTGCGAATCCACCGTGACCGGCCTCCAGAGTCGGAGCTTTCCAGCACGTAGAAATCTTATCTTGCCTAGAAAAATTTCTGTCGAAGCACTGATACTTTTATCGTCCCTAGAAAAATTCCTATGGGTGCATGTATTTTTTATTTTGCTTCGACAAATTCTTATGGAAGTAATGATTGTTTTATTTTGTTTAGAAAAGTTCCCATGGGTGCATATATTTTTTATTTTGCTTAAAAAAATTCCCATGGAAGCATTGACCTTTTATTTTGCCTAGAAAGATTTCTATGGAAACACGAATTTTTTTATTTCACCTAAAAAGATTTTTATGGAAACACTGATTCTTTATTTCACCGAGAAAAATTTTTATGATATTTTCTATTTCGCTGAGAAACATTTCTATCGATGCAGTCTTCGTTATTCGAGATTGCTTACGAACAGGCGTTCCATCTGATTTACGCTGGTTATATCCACATATCTGATGGGGGAAAATAAAAATTCGACCAGGACGACTAGACGACGCACGAATATTACTAAGAGTCGGTATGTTGATTGTAAAAATAAACGTGTACAGTAAAAAGAAAAGTGCAGCGTGTCTGGAGAGGGAAAATAAAATTTCAGTATCCGTGAAAGCGTTAAGGCTGCAGTCAGGCGAGTTGATTTTGTCGTCCGTTACCGTGAAACGTTTTCCTACATCGGAAGGCGGATAGGACTCTGGCAACGTCCGTCGTAACGTTCGTTATAAAAGTGCTTGTGCGACCGTAGTCTAAGTCAACCGAATGTCTATTGGGGTCATTAAACGTTGGGGCTCTTCGCTTTATACACCATAGGGAAATTGATTTTCTAGAGCGTAAAGTGTTTGGGCGTGAAAACGAACGCGCGAACCGATTGTTCTGACTCCATACATGTAATCCGGAGACTATGGGCATCTCAGGCCTGCTGCAGAACAGTGTGACAACCATAAACGTGGGACTCTTGCTCATATCTACATACAGCATTGTGCAAACTTCGTTTGCAATACAAAGAAAGCATTAAACAAATGTTGAAAAGACAAATTTTTGAATGAGTTCTGGGAACAAAAGTGCATCGAAAATTTTTTTTTTTATTAATGCAATTTGAATCTCAAGGAAGAGATTATTTTGCAAATTCAGTGCTGATAACAGTAAAATAATGTCCTGAAATTCTTCTAATCTCCTTGCTATTTAAAATTTCGTCTAGAAATAAAATTTCAGATGATTCAGAAAATGTTAACTCGTATAAAATAACACCAATATCAACAAATAAATATCTATTTCAACAAATGATTGTGAAATAAAACGGCTGAAAGATTTTACTTGAAGAAGCTGCAAACACATTAAACAAATAATGTAGTGTATTCTTCCTTGTTCGATGTTGCTGAGCTATAAATAAAAAAAAATTGTTACAAACGTTTGTTGCAAGCAAAACTTTTGCTCGAAGAAGTTCGTCAGCCAAAGATTTCATAGTGCATTGAAATTGCGTTGCACGTATGTATTTGGCACGCATGTAAATTATTTGTGACATGTGTTTATCATATCTGGCGTGTATATTAAAATTGAATTGGATTATTCAGAATTGTGTAACTCTCGTGCAGATATAAAATGTCGTATCGATTTCCAACTAGTGATATTAATTTATCAACGAGCATTCGACTATGTGTAGCCAGCAACGAATCAATCACTACCAGCATCCTGATCAAGAGCTACGCCATAACAACGGTGTTCATTAGCTTGCGCAGGATTATTATTGAGCGAACGTAATCTTATGGCTGACATAGACGTAACGTAGCGGGACATGCATGAGAAATTGCAACATATTTCATTAATAATATCATACTCTAGAATATATTAAAATTTAAACCCGATATATACATATTTTCAATGTTTATTTAATAACAAATAGTACTCGAAAGCTCCAACATTTAAGAAAGCCTAAAATCCTTACAAACTCTTCCAGAATTCTGTTTTGTAATCCAGAATGTGCTTTATTGCAGTTTATTACAGAGAATATTTCAGAACGAAAGTCATCTTTTAACAAAGCTAACACGCAGACCACTGAAATTTTTATATTCCAGTGCTATTTGGAATTTCGCGTGAGATATTTCAAAATAAAGTTTAATATTATCAACGTAACACTATGCATTTTAAACATATGGAGCGCGAGAACACCGAAAAAACATTTTCCTTACAAATGCCAGCAGTTCTAAAAATTGTATTGTTAATTTCCCGGTGGTTTGTTGAATTTAAGAGGGTGCAGTAGTTTTTATATGTCCACGGAAAGCTTTCGCTCTAGCTGAAATGGGGATTTAATGCACATTTAACGTATCCGAATATGCGAGGCATTGCGAGGTGTATTTTTATGCTCCTCGACGAGTATGTTAACGGGAATTCACTTAAATTTTTATATGTATATTCTGCTTTATATAAACATATACTTTTTATAAAACAATCTAAAAAAAATCTGGACATTATAAGCTTGAAATACTGTTACTTTGATAATCTATTGTTAAAACAGATGTTGCCTACCGAATCTATATTGTCAATTTTTTGAACGAGAATATTTAAATAAATTGTTTCAGTAATAACGTGCATTTCTGCAAGTCGGCTCTAATAAATCGTTCATTCGCTATAATTGTTCAGGGTCTATAGCAGAAACTATTTACGTGTCGAATGATCATGTCGCATTAATAAATCACCACTGATTTGTCAAACACTGTTAATTTCGGGCAGGGAAATTTCCTCGTCAATAACTCGGGAATTCCCGTGTAATTGGAATGATTTTTATTGTTTATTATGGGCCGAGCAGTGTCGTATTGCGTGTTGCATTCGTACGAGGTCAAACATCTGCGCGCCCGATGCCTCTCGCGTAGATAGGTATGTGTTTATTAAATTCAGAATTAGATGAGCTGGCTGACATCTCGGATTCCACAGTTCCCTGGAAACGGCGAATCAGCATTGTCCGCTGGTTGGCCCCAGAGCCCGGCTCTCCCTGCTCTGGTGGTTGGTGCATATTGCACGTGTACGTGCGCTTATGTGCCCGATGAACGCATAAAGATTCGTCTGTGTACGTGTGCCGGTGCCTACTTGTCGGATATATGGAACCCTCCGAGCCTCTTCCTCTGTGTTCTCGTCAACTGCATAAAGACCTGCGCGTTAAAATTATTCGCTGGATATTTACCGAATAAAAGCCTGGCCATTCTGGTAATTATTCCCACGAGAGGAAGTGTCATTTGATCGAAACCACTAAACTGGATATCCAATTAAAACAATTTTTTGATATACCGTTCATTTATAACGATGCGATATTTTTATTAGGATTTTCGTCATGATCGGTATTTAGAAGAAAAAATATGATATTATATTGCATTGTTCACCGCATCCAAATCGTATTTGGTTTAAAGCAATGAATGAATGATAATTTCCGAGTAGAAAATTTCAGAAGAATTTTTCATTTTCATGATCGTTTAATAAATTCGAAGATAAATATTTCTTTATGCGCGCACTTAAGGAATCTCTGCGGAGAAATTTCCCAGCAGAAGTAATTAAAGCAGGTGTATTCTGCTTACGTGGCCTGTACTTTTTCCGTCCGTTTCCCGTTTCTCTTTGTTCAACATGAGCATCAAAGTTTTTCGTTCTTTTAAGCAACGGCATGAAAAAGAAAGAACGATACCGCTTTCGGTCGGGAGATAAAGCATGTAGTTTCATGAGCTTTTAAAATTCAGTTCGTGAACTCCCGGAATATTTCATATTTTCGGCCAGCGCGGGATTACATCCAACAACAATCGCCTGGATTAATTCCGACGGAATCGGGGGCTATTATTTGCAAAATTCATTTCACTAAACGGTTGTTCAGGGACGATTTATTTTGCGGATGGCTCGAACAGAGTGGAAAAAAAAATTTTCGTTTTAATGCGTTTTGTTCATCGTGCACTAATACTTCTAGAGTTAAAAGAAAAAAAAATGAAATTTAATTAAACAATAGGATCGTTGAAACAAATATTTGACGTCGTTATTCATAACTAGATTACGGATTTTATAGGTTCATGATATTGTAGAAACTAGTGCAATTTACAATAGTGGAGAGATTAAAAGAATTTTCTTATTTCTTCAATCTGTATAAAATGATTTTAATTATTTGTTATTATTATTGTCAGTTTATTTGTCTGTTTGAGGTATAAATAAACTATTCACGCACCTTATTATCATGAGAATATATTTGTAATTGAATATATCTAAAAATCGCTTAACACTAGCAAACCGCGTGGACTCGCTTCGCTCGAGATCATTACTACAACTGAACACACAATAGGTGTCAAGTCTGTCACAAGTCTGTATCGATATAAATCCTAACAATTATATTAATATTATATTAATTATTTTATTATTTAATAATTATTTTAACTAAAAATATTCAGTAAAAATAAATTTTCTACGACGAACGAACTTATACAATCCACTAATTAAGAACATGAAACGTTTCGATGGACGATAAAATCGAGCCTAACCACATAAGTGAAAATAATTGCCACGGTGGCGTCGTAATCAGACAGCAATTGTAATTAAAGATTCCGAATCGGTCCGGAGTGTTCAGGCAAACCAGGTCTCCTCGCGCGAACGGAATAACTTGATCAGCAATTTGTTTCCTTTCGTCGTTCCGGGTCAAGAAAAAGAGAGTCGCCTTTAATCTCCTGGCCTCTGCTATCTTTGCCTTTTGACGCATCCCGGGGATGAAGTTCCGCTGTTGCTTATTTTCGTGCGGTTTCTCAAATTATATGTCCAACTTATTTTCCCGCTCGACTCGCTCCGGGGATTTCAGCGAATCCCTCCACCGACCGAACGTTCCATGACGTATCAGAACGTCAGAAGAAACGGAACGGAGAGAGCGAACTAGAAGATGGAGGAGGAGGAGGAGGAGGAGAGGATGATGAGGAGCAGAGAGGGTCGGGCCTGGTACTCAAAAGGATGAGGACTTTCTTAAATCCCAAAAGAACCGCGTCATTCGATTCGATTTCCGAAGCACGCTATTCTGTTTGATGTGAACGCTCCTCCTGGAGGCGAGCCGCCACTTCTTCCTTTGCTTCTTCGGTAACTTTTGATGCTTAAAAGTGTGTCTGCGGCCGCGATACGTTCCGCACCGGCGGTAAAGGTGCGAAGTAATTGGCTCCGGCGCGGCGCGGCGCTCGATGGCGAACGTAAATGCAGCCTACGGAAATCAAATCGAATTATCACCCTGTTCTTTTGGGATTTAATAAGCTCCGCGACTTCTTTGACGGTACGTCGACGAGCTTTCCTCGCGTTTTTTCCTGCAGCGGCGGCTGCCAGCGTTCCGACGCTCCTAGATACCGAAAAGGAGCCGAGAAAATGCTACTTCCTCGAGGTACACCCGGTGATATAATTTAGAAACAGCGTTCTAGATATTCCTGTTAGATGTTCTTTCCGATGAAACGGTTTCTTGAAAATTTTTCATGAACTTCCTTTGACACTTCGACGACGCAAGTTGGGTTCCGACCTCAAATCTTGATTTTAATTTTCTAGCAGCTGGTGTAATTTATCGGAGGTTCCTCTGTTTTTTATTATAAGGTTCTACGTCAACAGCTAGGTCATTAGCGACGAACTTCCATGATGAGTTTAGATTTATTTAAGGAATTCGATAGTATTTCTCGTATGCATTTCGGATGTGAGAAGAAGATGGAGAAGTAGATTTTTGTAAAAAAATTGTCAATTTGTCTGTGACACAATTTATTCTAAGCTACATTTAACAACATTTAAAACGTGAGCTTATTATATGTTCTAACATTTGGAAGTGTTTTGTTCGTGAGATAGTTAACTTGAGTTGTATATTTATAGAATCTCCATGAATTTTTAGGAAAGCTTCGAAATTTTCATGCACAGAATTGCTACAACACGCGTCCCCTTTTTAAAAAAAATCCATTTTCTTCCAGAAAAAAGCTGCTAAAAATTACATTTCTACGTCTTCCTATTAGAGTGAACTGTTAGCAATTTTTCCAATTATCGCAGAGTTTCTTCTACGAGCAGGGAGGACTCAAGCTAATGATATCGACGGTGTCGGTCGCCGATTAAAATGCCTCGTGGTCAGATTTCTCCGAATATTTGTCGCTTAAAGTCGCCAGATGATTGATAGCTTGACGCGCGCCGGGATGATCGATGGGCCTGATATACGCTCGGTTTTCGATGATGGAATTAAATCGATACATCGTCGGGATAACAGGAAAATCGAAAAACTGTCTTCCTCGGCCCACGGGTGTGGGTTCCCCTCCGCCCAGGCAGTAAGCCGCACGGAGTGCGTTTAATTCGCCCCGCTTGCGAAATCTACGACGTGTCCCCGACCACCGCCGCCCCCGCCGCTCCCTTCATGACTATAACACCGTACTTCCATTTCACTCTTTCTTTAATGGCCACTTTTCACGGGGCTCGTATAACATTAGAATCCCGTACAATGGAACGGTAGGTGCGCGCGTTGTGGCTGCTCTTATGGCCCCCTCGCTGGAACGACGTTGTTGGTCAATAGAAAATTGGAAATTTCGTTCGACGGGCACACTTTCTTCGGAATATTAAAAAATAAACTGCTCTGCGCACGGGGAGGAGGGCCTCGTTGAAGAAATCCCGCGAAAGCGTTGTCAGTTATGCTTTTTCGTTGGACTCGTACGGATACACTTTCAAACAGGATAATCGTACATCGTCAGCGTTGTTATGATTAATTTTCTTAATTGTTTATATGATCACACGGAGGTAATAGAGTTCGGTAGATATTCCTTATTTTGAATTAATTTTCAGCAGTGATTTGAAGAACTGCTGGCTCCCGAGCTGATGTAAATTTAGCCGTGCGCGACCGTAGTCTTAGAAATTGACGTTAGAAAGTAACCCACTTAACAGCTCTTTGAATGTAGACAAAAATGATGTCCGACAATTGCCGGCTCCCGAGCCGACGTAAAAATTGAGCACATTCTTAGAAATGAACGCTAAAATTTCCCACCGTAACAGCTGTTTAGCGGCGAGTGGTTTCGAAAAACAGGATCCACGAGAAACGATCGACCAAAACAGATGCAGGCGTGTTCTCTCATCTCGTAGGGCTCTCGCTTCCGAAAAATAATTTATTCAAATTCTCGTTAAAATATTCACGCGACATGTTCGGCATCCCGTGGAATTATGGCGGGCGGGGTGAAGGTGAGGGGCGAGTCGGTGGACCTCCGCCGCACAAAAAGATTCCACGGGCCGGAGCGGAGGAAAAACGCGGGCATGGTCGGAACGGATGAAAGGACGGGGTAGAAGGAGTTAAAGCCGGCCTTCCTTAACAGTGGCATTAAAGGAGCACCTTCGAGCCAGACGGTAGCACCGGTGGCGGGCTTTCGTGGCCTCCTTAACGCCCGGCATTGCGACGCGTTTAACGTTTACGGCAGCGCGCGAGCCAGACTGACGGATATTTTATATTTTATAATGCCTCTCCCCGCTAAAGCTCACGGCGGCCAGGTTATACGAGGCATTCCCGCAGTCTTTAAGGCGACGTTCTTTTGCGCCCTTTCCGTCACGCTACGTCGTCGTCGTCGTCGTCGTCTTCCGTCTTCCGTCGACGTCGCCGTGTCAAATTTTATTCACGGATATACCTCGGACGGGGAATCCGAGGAATCTCCATTTTTCTCCGGTTTCATAAATAATCAGATGATCCGCGAACTGCCGTTTAAGGCCGGTTTAACGGCTGCCATCGAGTTGTGGCAAGCTTGCCTTTAATACCCCCTTCGAGAGCCAGAACGCTCGAGAAAATCTCTGCGGACAAATCCTTTTCCTTCTCGTCAGAAAAATGTTTGCGGACACAGCGGTGTGTGTATGTTGTCGCGGTAATTTTAACTCTCTGTAGCGAGAATTCTTTTTTATTGTCAATGCAGCAAAATCAGTAAATATCTTTCAGAATGAAAATTTTGATGCGGGGAAGCCTGTGCTCCTTCTCGCCCCATTCGTACAAGATGTACGAGTGTCGGAAGAAAAGCTAAGGAAGGATTCTGAAAGTAGAATGTTCACGCTTCGAATTGAGCCCAGCTAGATTGCTGTGCGATTATTTTTCACGAAGTTACGGCAGTTCAAAATATGTACAAATTAATCAGGCACATAATTATAAAATTTGCGCAACGTTAATCCGTGTGTTCCCAGAATGTCCAACATAGTTACGGAAAACGGCGTAACATAAACAGCGTAATCAAGTTTCGCAAACTTTCGAATTCATTAAGACCATTTCCAAACAGTGGTAGTTTCCGTTGCGGCACTTCCGGAAGTTTGTTTACGGGAACAAGAATTAATCAGTAGTCAGATTACAATTTGTTTCATCGGGTCCGGTGGAATCTAATATTCGCATGGCGCGTCAGAATTTCTCATTTGATTCCCGTTAATCTCGATTTAGATGGAGGATTCGCCCGGTCGGGTGATCGTAAAAGTGTTACAAAAAGAAAGAAAGAGCGGAGGCGCCTCTTATCTGACGGACGCGCGCGCCGTCAAAGTTGATAGCGGTCGTAATTCAAAGACCGTTTATCAGTCGGCGGTCGGTCGTGTCGTTGTTTTGCTGATTACGAAAGAATCGAATTGCGTATCGGATTCTCTTGTCCGACGAATATCCCTTGAATTATCATGCTGCCTCGGAAATTGACGGTTCGCAATATACCTGGCCAGCTCAAAGGAGATTTAATTAATGGAATTAACCTGAAATGGCTGCCTCTCTCTGGCCGGTTTGCAATTTCAATTCCTCTTCGGAATGTCCGTGCTCCGGTGAAAAGGTGTCGTACGCCATCGCCGTCGCTTACACTTGGATTAAATGCATTTTCTAAATTCCGAAACTCGCGACGACGAACTCGTAAATCACCCCTCACGACTACGAAGATTGACAACTTCATCGTAGGTGGTCGCGTCACGCCTCCTTCATAGAAGTTGAAGATACACCAGGCACACTTCAGATATTTTTTGTTTCTTCGTTAGACCTCCCGGAGCTGTTCAATAATTTCCTTTCGTTGGCACGATGGCTACGGACTGGCAAAAATTATTCGCTCGAACAAATCAGACGTCTATTATTGTCGTTATACATATTTTCAATGTGCACGATCTTTTCATTTCCGATAAAGACAATGGCAAAACTCGTCATATAAAATTCACTGCAAGTAGTAGCGGACAATAATGGCCAGACACACTCGGTCATATGGGAAAACATGCACATTCAATAAGTTTTCGTACTCCATTTCTGAAAATGGTGAAAGTAGTATACGGTAAATTGTTTTTTCCACTATTATTATATACACATGATTTATTTCAAATATTTTTACGATGTTAAAAATTATCGTGAAAGTAGTTTGCGGTAAATTCTTTTTTCCACTATTATTATATGCACACGAGTCATTTCAAATATTTTTACGATGTTAAAAATTATCGTGAAAGTAGTATGCGGTAAATTCTTTTTTCCACTATTATTATATGCACACGAGTCATTTCAAATATTTTTAAGATGTTAAAAATTATCGTATATTCAAAAGTATTCGATCTCTGGTCTGACTGAGAACTTTTCTGACGAAACATACACCTGTAAAAATTTTCTACAATTAAACTTTCCACGTATTGTATTTTTCTTTCTAAATTAGGATTGCTGTACGCGATATTCTCATATTTTTCTGTCTTTAAATAGTATTTGTAATAAAAAATTAGAAATAATTATGCACATTTACGTGCACCCGACGCGACTCGCGCAAAAACAATAGACAAGGAGTACACACGATTTAAGTATATAAATGTGGGAACAAACGGACAACCAACCCATAAATCCTCTTTAACAATTAGAAGCAAGTATTATAGTTTGGTAGCCTGTTGTTGTGCACGTGCGTCTCCATCCAGTATGGCAGCAATGTTATCCGAAGGGTTGGAAAATGACGATGTGACTTCCACTGCTGTGATCGCTGATGCGGCTATATCACACACGTGCGCCAGCTCTTCATAGTGAAAATTGTGACGGCGATTCGGACAATCTGTAGCTATACCATTGGTGAATATTCTGTTACACATGAACGTGTTCTTCCGTGTAGTAACACGAGAACGAATATAATACGACGCACCTTATTGTTCCTACATGTGGTCGTCGGATTAATCATCAAAGAGAAATTTACTTTGAAGAATAAATTTGAAAATATTAATCATAATCATTATCGCATCCTTTGGTACAAATCAATAAGGAAACGATTATTCTAAAAATTATCGACAGGTCCTAATAAATATTGGTAATGAGTAAACCGGGGATCTTATTTGCGAGAAAAATGAAAATTTCTCAATTTATGAAAATCAATACACTATTTTAAATTTATTAAAATATTTTCTATTCGGCTCCTGTGCCTTAGAATTGACGCGGAATATTTTTTGCAAAAAGATCTGGAGTCTAATAAATAAACATGGAAGTAGGGGTGGTTATCGTCGCGACGAAAAACCGAGCAACATATTTTTTGAAAGGTGAACGCGCCACGACATCGCTCGACGCTTACGTCTCGGTACAATGACAGGTTTAATTACCACCCCTGCGCGCGGATACGTGAATTTCTCAACGTTCCCCTCGGTTATTGATTTTAAACGGTGTTTAGAGCATTCGTTCCACGAATATTGTTCCCTTCAGACCGCGCGATGCGTAGCCACGCGTGAGAAAAATATTTGCACGCTGGCATGCAAAAAAAAAAAAGAAATCTGTCGGCCGGAAAATTTTGACGTGTCTACTTGATGGATAGTTATCAGTTTCTATGCACCGGATGCTTTTTTATTTCATCTCGTTCGCGGCTGTTTCATTTTATTCGCGGTCGGAAATCTTCGCTAGAGGCGCTTTCATTCCAACAATAATTTTTATAGCATTCGTGTGTTTTCTATTTGACTGTCAACTTCATTGTTAGAGTCTGTGCGATTTTGGTACCTGCATAATGAAACGTAAGAAAGCATTTAGAGTTCTAACTTAATTAATTCGCTGTTTTTTGAGAGATCTAATTTTTTAAACTCAATTCAATTTTTCATTTTGATTCTATTTACTAAGATGCTTGCTTGATTACACGATTTCCGTTTGTTGTACAATATTTTTCAATGATAAATAATTAACGTCATAGACTGTTTACGTAAATGAAGTATGTTCTTAGAGAACTAGATTGTTGGAGCTACAACTCGATAGATTTTTAACTTACATTATAACAAAAGAATCGAGTGACCCAATAACATTTGTTTCGCTTCAGCCACTTCACTTTTTTACCATCAAGGTAGCAACTGTTCGATTCAATGTTCTTCAAGATTTGCCCGAACAATTAAGCATACAATGCTCCTTTTCATTCTCCCTTTATCGGTTGATTTTTCGAAGGGAAACCCGCCGCATTGGAATCATTTCCTAGAGGATTCTCCAAGTTCTTCGCTGTAACGAAAGAAGCCGCAACAAAGCCGCAAAATTGAACGCCGGTGATCGGTACACCTGCATACAGGCCGTATATACATCAATAAATAAACTCGAATTGTATCGCGGCGGCAGAGAAAGCACATATGACTGCCAGCTCGTCTCCCAATACGGTTTCCAATATTGTCCAATATCTATGATTCGGGGCCACCCCGTTTACGCGAATCGTTCACGGTCTATATTTACAAGCGAGCGCATCTATTTATCTGCGCCCGTGGCGTGCACCGGAAGTGAGGTTATTGCTGCCCCGGAAACCGTATTAAGATTCCATCGAGTCGATTTCATATTTCACGCCATTATCGTTGCGTTTTAGTAGCGTTCCCGCGCCCGGCCAACCGGAATATTTTGTCAGCCCTGTTACAATTTCTATCTCCACGCTTTTGGTACTTCCCGTGTCTCTATATTCCTCTTCCTATCAAATAGTTTACCGACATTCAACGTCAATACTACGGAGTACTAAAAGAGACACTGGGCTTTATGAAAAATTTTACACAAAATTGCTTTTTCCAAAAACTGTCCTTTAAACAAGCAATACATGAAAGCTTACAATGAAATATTCGCAAATAGATGATCACACTTCAAATTTTCGGACAACCTAATATGATTCTTTTCTTATTTTAAATTTCCATTACAGGCATAGATAGAAAAGTTAGAAATCGTGAGCTTCGCTTTGATCTTCGAGATTTCGGCTAATAGTAGTTTTTAATTCCTCTTTTGATACACTGCCTAGTGAAACAATCCTTCTAACATTTAAAAAATAACTCAAATCGTTCGGACCGATTTCAAAAAAGTGTTTAAACATATTCCGAGGCGCATTTTCCCGAAAGTGATAAGCAGCGATTTCAAGATCGAGCGACCGGTTTCTTCTTTTCTTATTTTAAATTTCCATTGCAGGCACAGATAGAAAAGTTAAAAATCGTGAGCTTCGCTTTGGTCTTCGAGATTTCGGCTAATAGAGGTTTTTAATTCCTGTTTTGATACACTGCCTAGTGAAACAATCCTTCTAACATTTAAAAAATAACTCAAATCGCTCGGACCGATTTCAAAAAAGTGTTTAAACATATACGCTCGAAGCATATTGCGAGGCGCATTTTCCCGAAAGTGATAAGCAGCGATTTCAAGGTCGAGCGACCGGTTCCTCACCTGTGCGTGAAAAATCGCGTATAAACTTGAGTCGGGGTCGACTCCGAGTTAAAGTGAAACGAGGGGTAATAACATCCGGTCGTGGTGCGACAAAGGAAATGACGATTCTGGTGGCCAATCTCCTATCGCGCTTTGCAAAAAGAATATTTCGCAGGAGGAGCGCCCGCGCGCGTACAACAGGGAAGAAATAATTAACAAAGTCTCGCCGGACTGTACCGGGAACAAAAAGCAAAAAGGGAACAGCCGATCCGCACTGTCTACGCGTGGCTGACAAAAGTGCCTTTATTTTCAATTTTCATAATAGCCGTATCGACCGGGGGCTACCTCGTGTTTCACGAGCGAGCGGCGAGGTTTGAACACTAGGTTCGTCTCTCGTGTGTATGGAGGAGGGACGATATAATCGAAAAGGGGATATGCAGCGCGGTAGTTTACTCGAAAGGAGGGCGTTGCAGGGTGGCAGAGGAAGAGGAGGAGATAGATATCAATCATAGGGGTTCAGGGCTGTCAAGCCCTCGCCACACTGACTGCGGGCTATGATAAAGACACCCGAATCGAACGAAACAATGCCTCTCTCAGGCTGTCCTACTCGTTTCAACGGCGGTACCCAGTCTCGTGTCTGTCGCGACGCGAGTATGCGCGCTTCGGTAATTTACGAGTACCGATTTAAGAATAAGGTCTTTGTCCTAAAATTGCAGCTTTAGCAGTCTATCGCTGGAAATGATGAATTAATTTTCCTCCGAGCACCGCCGACGGTGCAGGACCGTCGCTTTTAAAGTTCGAAACGAGCCGGGTCTGCTCAATCAATAGTAGCTACACAAAGATTCAACTACAACAGTGCAATTAACGGGGTTACTAATACCGAGATCGTCTTGTTCAGGTTGTAGTCTCGACGAAAATTTATGGGGTATTTGACTGCGGATCTGTATGCGTTTATTGCAAAATTGAGTAGATGAAAATTGTAGGAAAATTTTGAAAATTGAAGATGTATATTATTTCTCATCTATTGAGATTATTAAGGGAAGAGATAACATTTTATTTAGTTTCTATTCTTTAAGGGAAGAAATAACATTCTATTTAGTTTCTATTTTCTAAGGGAAGATTTATATTTAGATTCCTTGCAATCGACGCAGACAATTTTCATTTTGTATACGTATCCGCGATCTAGTAATTATTCAATAATTAGTCGATTTTTCTATTCTTACTTTCTGGTATTATTCAGATAACTTGTCATGTCATTGAATAAACCTGTGAATAAATGTCTGAATTTCGTCTTGGAATTTTAATGTAAAAACGCTTTCAATTTTAAAAAATTATCTCCAGTGTAGATCTAGTAGGAATGACCTCGTGACTACTTTTAGATGGCCGTTAATTATTTTCTTGACTGCAGTCTTTGTAGAAATAAGTTGGTGAAATATGTAATTAGAAAAACATTAGGAGCATTTGAAGATACAATTATATTATTTATTACATTTAAAAATTATTAAACGAAGACACGCACTTTTATTTAACTTCTGCTTCTCATCCGGAAACATTTTGCACGCTAATAAAAAAATTATTTTCCCATGGTAATCCATATGGTTAAAATAAAATAATTAATGATTATTCGACAGCGGTAAAAATTTAAAAATACTATTATATTATTTTCAACCGATTAAACACATTAACAAAGAAAATAAATTTCTATATCACTCGAGAGTGTGTTGTAATTCAGGTAGAACATTTTTATTTTGCATAAAGATCCGCTGTCTGACAATTATATGCGATGAAGGTAAGAATTTTATTACGCATCAAGCCTAGCGCATTTAAAATTCATTTCTACGATAAATTTTGGCTGTACCAAATGTTCTACCGCAAAAGTCACTAGGAAAGCCAAAAAATTCGCATAAACATCGCAACAGGAAACCCTAAAAAGACCGCGTGCAGCAGTTTGGAAAAATCCGCGAATTTGTAGCAACGTGGATTCGTAGTGCCCGTTATTTAAAACGGAGGATTCCCGTCGGCCCGTTTCGAGCCGGCATGAATGTAATACAAGATAATATTACGTCTCTAAAACGACTGTCGTCGCTTGTAATACGTATTTCCCGGATGAAAGAATGTTTTCGCGAAGAAAGAAGAAGCTCTACACGAAGGTTCACGAGATTTTCGTCTGCTCTCGGTTAAGAACTTCGGACGGGCTGACGATGGGGGGTGGGGTCTGCGGGGAGGAGGAGGTAGAATGGAAAACAATAACTTTTTCATTTACCGGGCAAGATATTACCGCGATATAAGCGCGGGTGCACGATAAAACTAAGGTAGCGTCGCCGTACGACGACGTCAACGACGTCTACGACCACCTCGTCGCATACCGGGCGTTTTACTTCCTCCTTTTGCGAGCAGGGAAACCGCGATCGAGTGTATTATTGCATGGTTATATATCGTTCTCGTATCAAGATTTCTGTTCTCTTGCTATTGCAGAAAACCCTTCGCCGGCCGCGAGGAGAATAAGATCGACGACAGCCAGCCCCCGATGTTGTTCTTGCCGGTGTATCCACCCTCGGTGAGTTTTTCCGCATGGAAATACGATCACGGACAGATACAGCAGATAATCTATTATGTATTTTCAGTTATTAAATATTTATTTCCCGAGATTTCGGCCATAGCAGTCTCGTGAACTGTTCTTTTTAAGGAGTTACGGACCTCTGATCGTTACGTACCGACGTTTGAGAAATAAGAGAAGTATAACTGTTTTTTTTTTAATTATGTTTTTTTTTTGTAGCGCCCAGTCGTACGCACAAAGGAGCGGTGTTCTTTCGTGCAAACGGCCAATGTAATTTACGACTTTCGTTCGACGAAGCTATTTTTGAGTGGACAATTTCCAGATCTCTTGTCATCGCATGTGTAGTAGAGTTTTTCCAAAAGTCCCCAATAGCAATCTGAGACCGTCGTAAATTAGGGGACTAGCTGAAGGGCACTTGAAGCGGACCCATCGGTTCGTCGCCACGCGGGTCAGGCGTGGGTGGCCTGAAGGAAAGTCCCGTGACAAATCCATCCCCTCCGATCACCTCGCTGTTCCGAAGACGAACACGCTAAGGGCGTAAGGAATAGGCGGTGAGACAAAAGAAAGGAACAACTCTGATTGGAAGAATCCAATGCTTGGGTTAGCCAATCAGGGTTGTTGAGGATTTTTACCAGGGCAAACAGAGAGTCAAAAATTTGTGTTCAGGGAGTTAGCCGCGAGTCGTTGATGTAGACACACCGCGAAGAGTCGTAAGATCCTGACAGTTGAATAGAGACACTTTTGCTCTCACGCCGAGATCGTTTATTGACTAACTACATTTTTTTTAGACAATCAATGTGTACTTTTTATTAGTGGATAGTGGCAGGCCATTTTCTCAAAGCCATTTCTGCAAAACACCGTTCAGGGCTGAAAGATGAGAGTTGAAAATTATGTTTCTTCAGAGGAGCAATATGTTATGTAAGTAGCATTTACTAAAAAATCTTAAGAAAATCAGGTTTTAAAAATGTGATCAAAAATCGATATTTATATTTTACTAAAGCTACAATGTTCGTTTGGATTATTATTTGTATGTAGAGATATTTCATTTAAACATCTATTATTCTAGGATGAAGTTACAACAAATAATATTGAGTGTATTCCAATTAGATTGAGTTTCACTAAAAATCAATCTACTCGAAAGCTCTCTCGACTATTATTATCGGTATTTTATTTAGCATCGGTGGATCGGTGTTCCGATTGAATTCCTGTAAACGATATTTTAGCTACGTCTGGTATTACATGACTTATCATGATGGCGAGTAATTCATACATTAAATAACTGAGTAATAGAATAGGCATTAATAAGCGAATACGAAATTTGATTATGCGTGAAACTATATTCGTTCGAGATCGATTTTTGATCGCGGAAATTATCATTTGTAGAATGCTTTAGTTTTTGAATGATCATTTTTTATTTTGAATGAAAATCCACAATCTAGTTATCATGTTTCAAAAGATATTCGTGAAATGCAGATTTTTAAGCTGAAAATGAAGACAGTCTTCAATTAAATTAAATTAAATTAACATTAGGAATATAAAAAATATAACAAATCAGGAAACGAACAATATTCATGGAATAAATATTATTTAAAGTATGACGTGGATTATAAATGATAGTTCTACCGTACTGTGCGCAAGAGATCTAGAATGAATGCTTACTGCAAGTAGAAAAGTCAAGCAATAGTCATACACTGCTAGAACTACGCGGTATCTGTATATCACAGTTAAAAATTTTTATTTTACGTGGAAAAACAACTGAAAGGGATGAGAGTGTATTCGTGAAACCGAGATCCATAAAGTTTTCGATTGGTTGCACGTTATCGACGAGTTCAGTAAAACCCACATACAATTGGTAATTAAGGATCAGGGGTACAATGTTTGACCAACTATGTCAATTGAGATAGCGCTGTTCTTTCCGGATAGGTTTCACGGTGTCGCGCACTCGTACCGATAGAAATATCTGAAATTGATATCTCGTCGTTCCTGATCCGCCCCGTACATCGTCGTTGTGTAAATGCGCAATATCCAAGGCTAGCTATTCGCTATCAATGTCTTCGCACGATTTATCGTGACTTTGCACGCGAGAGCCCTGCCGCCGCGGCTGCCCACTGCCATTCTGTCGGCAAACTTTTTCAATTCGTGCCGGTTTCACTTATCAAGCAGCACGAATTTCTCCTCGCTATTAATTCTACTTTGGAGCCTTTATTCACACATCCGCCGGACGATGAAATGGCGATATAGTTTTCCGGCTATTCGCTCGATTAGCCATTACCTCGTTACATAACCTAGTTCTATTCCGAGAGCCGTGGAAAAATCGTGGAGCTCGCTGAAGAAAGTTAAACAACGCGAACATTCACGAAATACGAAATTATTCAAATTAAGCATCCGTTTCAACACATAATTTTAGTGAATACCCTCAATTAGCCTAATATTCACCTATAATCTACCTATTATGTTCAATTGAAATTATTCAATTTTTCTCAAAAATGCATAAAATCTACTTATGAGTAAATTTTTTTTGTAAATATTCGTCCTTAATAAATTTTGGGGGTACCATAATTCTATTTTGAAGGGCGAAAATCTTAAATAATCGAATTTTATGCAAAATAACAATTTTCTACGGGATTGCAACAAACTGAAGTGATATTGAAATTTCTTTTTTTTGTTAATCTGTTTAACAGGTTGAAAATAATAATAGATCAGTATTTTCAAATTCTTCTAATGTTTTTACTGTTTTAAATTACACTTATTCATTTTTGTTATAAATGCATAAAATCCGCTGAAAACTCATGAAATACGTTAAGAAAGCCACCTAACAAAGTTTATCGTGCAATTGCACAGTTTTTTTTATATTAAAATTGCATAGGTTTTGACGAACCATAATTTTCGAGTTATTGCTCTTGCTACGGTCGTCCCTTAAACTTGGAATTCTATCTGATATTTTTAATCAGGGTTGATTTCATTGAAGAACTTTTTCTTACCTAATCATTATTATATTCTATGTAACCTGACTGCGAATCAACTCGACGGAAAGGTGGCTCGTTTTATACAATATTGCGCGGAAGAATGCTCGCATACTTTCCTTACAGCCGTATCGAGAGAGCAGAAGGAGAGGATGTTGCCAATAACATAAACTCAAGCACATAAATTCGAATGCTCGGTGAAATCGATGAAACCGTAATTCGTCGGTTACTATGGTACTATTAATTATACGTAATGGCGTCGTACGGCTGATATATCTCTTCTACAAAATATTCATATCCGCTTTGGATCGGTGGGTTCTGCAAGAAGCGCGTACCACTTTTAACAGCATCCCGTACATACAATATTGTTGGCATTAATTGCGTGTTACTTTGTCCTCGGTTTAATCGCGAAAGTAATCAATTCTCGTATACGTACCACGTCACAGGCACAAATTCTTCGCACCATTCGTGCGAATATTCTCCTTCATAATTATCCTCGATCATCTGAATAACAGTCACGAGATTTCTTGTAAAAGAAAAACCGTTTCGGATATACAGTGGTCGAAATTTTCATAGTTCCACACTTATTTCTGAACATGCCACGGATACGCTAAGAAAACTCGATATAACTTAAAGATATATCCTATTTATAAGAATAAAAGTAAATTTAGTCAGTAAGTATATTTTTATACTTACACAGTTATACTGACACTGTTAAAGATAAAGGAACACATCAGCTGGAACTATGGTAATTTCGCTGGAATTCTCAATAAGGTATCAAATATTACTGCAATAATCGAAGCTAAGAAATCAAAAATTCAGTGGATATCGATCGAAAACAGAGAAGTTTTTTAGCGGACCTATGGAAATTTCGATCACTGCGCAGACAAGAAAATCGATTTTTGTATGTCGCGAAATTAGATGGATCCCTCAGTGAATCGACGTGCGCAAGTTTTCGTTGCATAGTGATCGGTGGTGGTAGGGAGCTAGGTCGTCGGGAGGTTGGTAGGGTAACGGGGGAGCGATATTAATGCCACGGATTAATGCTCTAAACACTCCGTTAATCGTCATTAGCCATTAGCCGGACGAATAATAAGGGGATCAACGTTGCTTGCCGATCGTATGCGCATTGGCCGGATACCGGGGAAAATACGCAACACAGGAATAATACATGGCCACAGGCATTCGTCGCGATCGAGTTTCACCGCGCGTTATAACGAATCGCGCGATACCGACGGTATTTCTCGTTTCATCGTCAACCCGCCCAATTATATCGGGGAAAAGCGAGTGATTAGCGTGATGCACGTTTTGAAAGCGGCCGTATAAATACGTCGACGCAGGTCGGGATCCTAAATTTCCAGCACCAATTAGGAGGGAATTATCGTGAACCGTCGCGGACACGTGTGCAATGATCATAATCGCGCGGATTGAACGGAAAGCACCTTGCCACTACGATTCGGTTGATTGCGGCCTCCGGGATTCTGCAGATCCGTCAACGCGTTGTTAGCGTTGTAAGTGGACAAATTGTGGTGATACGTCCGGGGTTACGCGACGAGTCCGCGATCCGACGAACTCCGGCGAATTTCGAAAATTCCCGGTTGACGTTAGTGCGTCTAACATGAGAAAGTATAGTAGAAAAAGTCCATCGTTCATACGGTTTGCGTTGCCTCCTATTGTGCTCGTTACGAGTAGCCTGTAGATCTTTAGACAAAATCAAATTTTTAAACGAAACTCTTCTTGTTCTCTTCAAATTATGTTTTAATGAAACCTTTATTGACGTATTCGCGATGTTTTCTCGATTAAAATGAGACCAAACGCGACACAATTCGATGCACAATTGCGTGTTCGATCCACGATCTTGTAGAACCTCGAGTATCCGAACGGTATCTGAAACCTCCATTAACGATGGTACTGGTTAATAATTCTATTATTAATATATGCATGATAGAAATGACGTTCCCCCGTGATATCGATTAGTATCGGGGTTCGGATAATCGAGGACAAACAGGTAAATAAAATCCAAATTGTATCGTGTTCGGTATCGTTTTAATCAGAAAAACGTCGCAAAAATGTTGGTAGAAGTCTGATGAAATGAATAATGAAATCAAAAGATTTTTTCGATTACGCTCGCGGTAAAAGTTCAAGGAGAATACGTACTGCTAAATAGCTCGATGCTTCGACATTCGCACACGCAGCAGACATGAACACATCAACGTTGGAATGAGAAATCCGATATTTCTCGTTGAAACCATGTCCCCCAGTAACGTTCGAGCATAGAGTGGCTGTCGACGTAGGTATCGAAGAGTGAGCAGCATCCGTGGCTTCTTTTGTATACGCAGAGACCTAGCCCAGTGTCGAAGGCCAGCCAGCGAGAGAGAGAGAGAGAGAGAGAGAGAGAGAGGGAGAGGGGGAGGGGTTGTTCGAAGAGTAGCCTCGATTCTATCAGTGCAGAAGCGTGGCCAGATCGCTAGTCCATCGAACCCGATTCCACTACACTATTACACCAATCAGCATCCTTTCTGTCGCGTCGCCCGGCCCAGGAATTCAACCGTGAATCCCTATTCGATGAACCGAAAAATTTCTCACGTTTGTTACACACCCGGTCACTGGATATTTTCTGCAGCCGGAAACAGTCGAAACTTCCCGGGGAAAGTTTAATCACAGTGCTCTGTCGCGCGCGCTCGATATTCCGTTTTCCCCCTTTGGCGAGCGAAAGAATCGCTTTTGTCCACGGTGGGCCGAATTTTCTTGCGTATTTTTCGTCGGAAATTGCCACTCGCGTGGTCGATGTGTTCGCGAACTTTTATTCATAAACAAATGTATCGACGAGTAATGCATTCCATATTGATTGGCCTATCGAATTATTGCCATGGACAGGCTGAATTTTCTTGCGAATTTTTGCCCGGAAATTGCCACTCCTGCGGTCGATGCGTTCGCGATTTTATTCGTAAATAGACAGCGCATGTTTGTGCAATTTTCCATTTTTGTATTGACATTTCAAGCAACTGGAATCTGGAGTAAATAAAGATCGTAGTAAGTTCCGTGGAATTTTATATGTTAGCATTTTTTGATAATTCTCAGAAGCCACAAATGCATAAAGATCCGCGGTCTATTCAAGTGATGGATGAGTAATGAATTTAATATTGATTGGCCTATCGAAGTATTGGCATGGACAGGCTGAATTTTCTTGCGAATTTTTGCCCGGAAATTGCCACTCCTGCGGTCGATGTGTTCACGACTTTTATTCCTAAGTGAATGCATTAATCAGTAATGAATATCATACTAATTGGCCTGTCGAAGTATTGCCATTAGACAGGTCGAATTTTCTTGCGAATTTTTGGCCAGAAATTGCCACTCGTGTGATCATTGCAATTTTGTGCGTTTTCGCATAGAAAGTCTTTTCAAGCTGTTTTATTGACATTTGCTTTTCCATCTGCTTTCACAAATTATTTAAATCAGATTGACGTTCGTTTCCGTATGTTTTGTACTTTATAATCTGTTGAATTATCTTTAAGCTTTATGTAAACTCGGAATTGCCCTTAATATATTTGTCCCTTTATGACATATCTCTATAAGGACTCGTCTGATCAGTGCCGGCTTCTTCCACTGCAGTACTACTGAAGTATTGCGTCCTCCAATTTACCATCCTTTCACTTTACTGCGTCTTCAGAGAAAACATTCATTGAGAAGATGTTACATTGAACAGCTTATGCCTTGTGTAATATTATGCTCAAAGTAGCCTACACATTTGAGAGGTCAATGCCTGCAAAAGCTTTCTTAATACTTTGGTACTAACGAACGCCAGCGTCTGGTCTTAAATCTCTTTGGTATTACTTTATTTGTTCACGTTAATTCCTAGATTTTTATAATCTTTGGAATGTTTTAAATATTTTGTGCACGCGATTTTAGAAATATTTTTGGTATATTGAATACTGTTCAACAAATTATTTACTATACGTTTACACTACCGTGCAAAAGAAAGAAGCACCCGGTATAATTATAAGGTATAATAAGTACAATTAAAATTAGATTTATGCACAAATACTTTGTTAGATATACAATGTGTGTAAGTACACCTAATAACAAATTTTTTCAAAACTTACTCTGTTCCTATTTGATTTTGGCCGGTTGCTTGTTCCTCTTGCACAGCAGTGTATTTCATAGAAAATCTCTTCTATTTGTCTGACCCTCAAGACGCCAACAACAATTGCATTTGCAATAACTTTCCAAAATTGAATAAACATTGAATAATTAAAATATCCTTGTACCAACCGGTAGAACAAGAACGTATTCTCGAACAGCGAAATATTCGGCAGGAACATATCTGTTTTAAATTCACGGAGAAATCCGTTGTTAAGCTTACAGAAACGACAAGTTGAATAACAAATGGTGGCTTCGGTCACATCGAATTTTCTTTAGTTCGTACGTCAAGTGGTTAATTAATGAAATCGATGCTCCGAATAATACCGCATTATTGATAAACTACCGATATTTATTCTCGAGGGTGGTAGGAGAAACTTGAGAAGAAAACGGGCTAAAAATGATAGGGGAAGCGACGCTAAAAGACCAGCACTCCTGAATACTTAAAGTCTGAGCTCCGCACAGCTGATCCATTCGGCAATCAATTTCAGGAACGGCCAATTTCTCGCGCCGAAGTCTTCATCCGCCGTCGGTTCCTCAATTACGCAAAATGGCAGGCAGTTCCGAGATGATAAATTATCGTGAACGTGCCACTGCCTGGAATACGATCGATTTTTCTCAGACATCGGTGCCAATAACCGAGGAAAATGCATGTTTCTTCGACGCACCAGAATCCTCTCCTTGCCTAATAACCGTACGACGTCTGACAAGGTATCAGACGATTGCAAGAGTTCGTTTTAGTCTCTTAAAAATCGGCACGAATTTTTGCGATCGTCCAATATTTTCGAATTGCAGAAACGTAATTAAAAAAGCCCAATCAGTTGCTGACAATCATACAGTAACGATGTCTCCATTAGTCATCGCACACAGGTGTAAATTAAAACAGAAATGCATATATTTGTATTCAATGAATAACGAAAAGTATTTCGAACGAGGCGACTTCTATATTTACATTTTGGACACGTGATATTTCAACTCCTCCGAATTCAGCAATATTTCCAATTAATCCGATGATATACGCCGAATAGTTTTAGGTACAGAAGCGTAAATATTTACTGAAAATAAATTTCAAAATATCTTTTTTCCTGGTCAACCCGTTTCTGCACAACAAACCAGTCTCGCGGTGAAGATTTTAACACAATAATTCCAGGAAGCCAGTTCTCGATAACTGTTTTAAAAATCACCAAAATCGTCATTGACGTTAAATTTTGACGACCGAAAAAAGTAAATCCTTCCACGTTTTGTCATAAATGTACAAAATCCGCAGTCTACTAACTTGTGTTACACATTCGAACACCGAAATACCATTTTAATAAAAGAGGAGTCGTAGCGATATAAACTTTCCGCTCGATAATTTGGAAAGCAGGGGAGCCACGTCTCGTTGCAAGCCAATAAACCAGAAAATTACGTTTCACTAACGAAATCGGGGCTGATCTTTGGACGGACGTTTCTTTCCATTTATCGCGGTCTGAATTCGTTCGGACCGGCTTGCAACACCCTGTAGAAGGGATGCTGTCGCGGCGCCAAGGCTGCAGAAGGATGGCCTGGACGATCCGTTAAAAGGGAGTTTCTGCAAAAAAGTACGAAGTAATCCATCTGCTCATCTTCCAGTAATTAAAACTTATAATTCGCGGCCACCCTCGCCGCGGCTCGTCGCTTTTGCCCCGCTTACCGGGCCAACCCTTGTCTTATCTTTCGCTCGCTGCCCCTACTTGCTCTTCGTCAGCGTCTTCATCTTCATCTTTCTCTTCCGTCCGTTCTCACGACTCAACTCTCCCCCCACCCAATCTCCACCACCCACCGCCCAAGACCTCTCCCCCTTCTGTGACCTCCTGCATATTTCATACTTTGTACCGCAATTACTTTATCGCGCTTCCATGGATTTCGGTTGCCGGCGGATGAAGGGTCCTGGATGAAGGGTAGAGGATACTTATTTTCTCGTCACCGGTGTCATCTGAATGTATTCAAGGCTGAATTTTCTCGGTATCGGCACGTTCTCTTATCCGAACAACGAATTTCCTACGAGCTGCCTGTCGCGAGTTTATTTCTGCTGTTGATGCATCTTTCCATCGAACAGCGTCGGTTCATCTTTTAATTTATTAATCGAAATTAATTCAACAATGATCGTATCATCAGAGCCCCGAAGAGATTCATTTGTTAACATCGATATTCTGTACAAAAATAATCTTGCGGACTTTTATGTATTTATGGCACAATTTTCAAAGTTCGGAGAAACTATGAGTAAAAACTATTAATATTTTTATTTTGTTTTTGCCACGAAGAATCTCTCAGTCGACGAAACAGATTTTTCCCTTGTTTTCATACGAGTACGAGAACGAAGTGTTCGGTGCAAACTAGACTTTTGGAATTGATTGTTTTAACGTAAAATCGCTAGGCGATGCACATGGTGGTTCGAACATTTCGATTATCCCATATTGTAATGGCTCTCGTGATAAGTCGAAATCGCTCAGCCGATTATTCCCCGCGTCGCGTCGTGGGAAAGGAATTACCGTGCGAGTGAAAATATTTTAGCGACGTGACGCGGGCCATTCGTGATTTCGCTTGAGGAAAGGTTGAAGAAGACCTCGGAACGAATACTTATCTTCCTGTCGACGGTACCACGGAAACGCATTCAAAATCTTCCCCGCCGCGTTTATTTTCATTTTCCCGATGTCGAAGTAGCGAGAATGAATGCCTCCGAAAGAGTCCGCTGCCAGAACGCTCGGGACAAAAGTTACCGGGCGGAATATTCGACAGCAGCACCTCGCTTACAATATTTCCCTCGGTCTAATTAGTGGAAAATTCTCGCGGAAGTTGCTGCTTGACATGTTTCTCTAAAACATTCCATTAGAATGCAGGCGATCCCACCTGATTCTATCCTAAATTCTTACCATTCGAAGAGGCAATGTTAATGGTAGGACAACAAATTGCCTTTACGTTCTTTCAAATAATATCTTTTTAACGTCGTTGTGTCAACTAACGTATTAGAATATATTAGAATGTGATACGACGTGCTAGAGGATAGTAGGTACTAGGAAGAAGGAGGAGATAGTACTAGAATCAGAGTTGGGCAAAAAGTAATTTCAATTACAATTACAATTACTTACCAATTACTGTTATTTGTAATTGCAGAAATAAAATTACAATTACTTGTCAAATCACTGTAATTGTAATTGTTGTCCGCAATTACAATTACTGGTTGAGCCAAAGTAATTGCAATTACAATTACAATAACATGTAATTCTGCAATTACAAGTAATTGTAATTGGTAGTTGCAATTACTTAACGCCAAAATGGCACTAAAAAAAAATTAGATATCTACTCAATGGAAATGTCTAAAAAGAACAAACAAAAAACATATGTTAGGAAATATTTATTATTTATTAAATTTCCACTGTCAGATCCAGTGGCAGCCAGAGTTGGGCAAAATCTAATTTCAATTACAATTATAATTACTTACCAATTACTGTAATTTGTAATTGCATTGTAATTGTAATTGAAATTACTTTGGCTCAACCAGTAATTATAATTGCAGAAATAAAATTACAATTACAGTGATTTAAAGGAGTAATTGCAATTACTTAACCCGATTACAGTAATTGTAATTGCGTCTAACAATTACAATTACAGTAATTGTTCTTTTAAACCACTATTTTTATGTTTTGGACCATTTAACTGTTTTCTTATTGAAAATGCAGTCCACTTTTGCTCATGTAATTGAAGATGTAATTAATTACTCATGTAATCAATTACCGCCCAACTCTGACTAGAATATAGTAGAATATACTAATATTATACTAGAATATACTAATATTATACTAAAATGTAAAAGAACATATTAGAAAATGAGCATGTCGGTTTTCATTGGTCGAGCCGAAATCAGTCCGCTATAGCCGCGCTCTGATTGGTCCCTGTTCTTCGTTAATAACTTCTTGACAACGTCGTGGAGAACATTTTCGCAAAGGAAAAATTTACCTCAAACGACAGCAGGAATCATCCTCTGTTCAAGGAATTACAACATTTTTGTACAACATTTCTGTTGCATGGACGAATGCGCACGACACACTTTGTACGATCGTTTCCCAAACCACGTAAGCGTAAGAGATTTCAATTTTTGTCCGGCACGCTCTCCAACGTAAACACGAAATGAAAAAATTTCATTCGACCGTTCAGAAACGAAGTGGCTCAGATTCATGAGCGCACAATGCCCGCGGTTAATGGAATGCATCGTCCGTGTTACGGCAAACAATTCATCAGCCCTGTGCTCATAGTAATTCACTTTCGACTGGGAACACGGGGAACCACTTCGGCCGAGCGTGGTCCGCTTTAAAGCGGCAGCGATTTTTCTCACCCGAGCGTGGAGTGCCCGACTTGCAAGGAAACATTCTGTTCCTCGAATATCCGGTATCGGTCTATTTTTCGGAAAAACGGCGCGCGGAAATCTCTGAATTTTTCCTTCCCGTGATCTCGCGCTCGCGCCGACCGGCTCTGAAATAAAGCAAACAAAAGGATCCCGCTCGAAGGGAGGAGGGTGAATCGAAAGATGTCGGGATAAAGAAGAAATATACAGGTCTCCCCATGATAAAAAGAAAGAGTTGGCGTAAGGGGAACGAGATGGGTGCAGGAATGAGGGGGATGGGCGGATAGAGGGGGCAAGATGTTTTAGAAGCGCCGGGGAGAAAGAAGGCGGAAGGGTGGATAGCGAGAAGATATTCTGCGTTCTTGGAAAGTCAACGATATTAAAGAAAAAGGAAAAGGGAAAGACGCCAGGTGACTGGAGAAATGAGGCGACAAACTGCAAAGCGTCTGTTTGTCGTCCTGTTACTCTGTTCGCAGTACCACATTCACCCCCGCAGCGACACCATTCCTCTCCCGCTGCGCAGTCACTATTTCTCAGAGGATAGTATCGCTTCAGACGAAATTTCGAATCTGAGGGAAATTCTTTCCTTTCGGGTTTTTTTTTCATCTCCTATTCTACATACAGTCATGCCAAAAAGTATTGTCAATGTTTAACCTGTCGTAAATTCGTAAAAAAAATATTACAGACTCTTTTTAAAGCTCGATGCTTTTTCTATTTTTGCATAACGTAATGGGTAGGAAATCGAAGATTCATTTTTGTTTTACACTAGGTTTAGGGAGGGTTTAGAGAGGTTAAAAGTGTGTATTTTATAGTAATAACAGGAATGAGTTTATCCAAATTTTTAGTCATATTTTTTATAATATACGCGTAAAGAAATAAAGTTGTTTAATAATTCCTCATGATTGCATCTTCACAGTCACAACATTCGTAAATTAAAAATATCAGAACTCGTCGTTTTGTCATAAATCTAGTGTTACAAATACTGAAAAATCGAAACCTTTGTAAAAACATTGGAAAATTTCGTTCGTCGCTGAATCCACCACAGATTTGATGGCTGAAGCCTCCCTTTTTTCCAAGAACCTTCTAAATATTGTTGTGCGATTCGTTTTCTCTGTTTTATAAAACCGATGAACAATTTATTACAGAACGTCTGCTATAACAGAATACCTATTGCAGAATATAATATTTGCGTGTTTTTATAAATAATTCTGAATATATTATTCCGAACGATTCACCTCGATTATCCAAGTATTAACACGATGGATTTTCCATGGAATTGTCTCGTTCAGTTTCTGTCGTCGATAGAAAGTTAGTTTTATTTTACATTATCTTCTTTAAACGTTGTGACACAGTTGTGGGTCAGAAGACGCTTTTCTTCACGGTACAGCTCGCGATTTATTTTTAATACACGCAACTCGTAAACAAGTGTCCATAAAGAGACAGTGGACTGTGCACTCATGCACGCGCAATCTCGTCTGATAAACGGCGGTGCACTGTGCAGCTGCGCGAGACGTTCTACTTTCTGCTGTTCAAAGAGAACAAGAACAGTAGTAGAGCTCAAAGATTAAGAAGACGTTTAATATATTTCGCGTAATTACACGAACTCGACGATAAGCAGCTCGACGTACAAAGCCATTCGAAATCGATCTATTTATTCTTTGTACCGAACTTTATAAACGATGAACATACCTTTTCTACATTATTCTTGCCTTCATTGTGCTGACAATCAAAGGGGGCTAATTTATTTAGAGACAGCATAAAACATTTCAATATTTTCAATATTTTGTTATTTAATCGTTTCCACTGGCAGATGGAAATGTATTATACTTGATACAAGGCAGAAATACTTCGTTATTATTTTTGTTAATATAATTCTTCTATTTCTTTAATACATAACACCATGGACAAGTACCGAGAGACTCAATTTATTGGTCATATTTTTATCAGGAAATATAATTCTGTAACAAGGTTGCCAATTTCAATCAAGGTTCACGATTTAATCTGTTAAAAAAGTTTTTCATATTTAAATCGTGATAATTTGGCGAAAACTTCGAATCTAAGGCGGTTTCAATTTATGACAGTGTCGCTAATTCACTGTGTAACGAAATGCTTGATCGGTAGCTACCATAATCGAAAATCAAAACCATGGTACAGTAACAAAAATCTCCAACGTGAAATTATATCAACGATAAACAGATGCAGATTGGGACACAATGTCAACGCGGCTATGAAACCCAGGTTATTGGCCATGTACTATGGCAATGTTCCACATTTGATGAACAGAGATCAAAATTCATCAAACACTTTACACCTTTTTCTTCCGCTACACGTTTCTGAATGACTAAAGATTAAAAAAAAGACGTCTGCACTGTACTGCAAAATAATCTCTTCCTTGAGATTCAAATTGCATTAATAAAAAAAAAACTTGATCGGTAGTCTGCTCGGTAGGCCACGTTAAGCAGAACTCATAAGCTCGCGAAGACACAGCGGGACTGAAAAGGAAATACGGAGCCGGGTCGAATAACAATGACTACATATGCAGGCTGCGGTATAGCAAAAAGGTGTTCGGTGCATATACGCATTCGGAACAGTCCGGGATATCTGACTGGTAAGAGGGCGCAGTGGCGCAGATGGCTGATCCACTCAATTTCAGATTCATGGATGCTACACTGAAAAATGGCCTCTACCCCCTTCGTTCTTATTCTCCCCCTCTCTAAAACCCTGGATCGCCTTCTTCCTCTTTCGGATAGTCCATTCCCACTTTTTGTGCTCTCTCCATCCACCCTCTCTCTATTTCTCTCTCTCTGTCTCACATATTTAAACTATGCCTCCTTCCGTTATGGACACATCAAACGACATACAGAGCGATGATCGTAAATCCTGTTCGAGGAAAGCTTGTTATATAGGAAAATATATTTTTCTTTCACGTGTTCTGCACCCACTTGTTAACACTACGGCAGCCGTAAGTGAATCCATGCCTGTCCTCGCGTATCAATTTTCCTTTACACACTTTTGTAACCCCGTTTCTTATGATCCGATGCTTTCATTAAATAATATTCGTAGTCCGTGGAACAAATCATTTGGACTTTGCTTTGGATTGAAATTCGTCGATCGTCTGTAGCATAGAGAATTGAATATGAAATACTAAGAGAAAAATTGAATTTTCAAAATTAACAGTGAATTCGATAGTTAATAATTTAGATTGGCTGCTGATATCTCAGAATTTGGACGAAACATTTCTAAATTTGGATTAAAACTTAACAGTTTAACTGTTCAAAGGTTGTTTAAACATTCATATAAAATCGCAGTGACGTCATCTGGAAGACAATTGATTTATTAAGAACGAAGAGGGATTTTCTGTAAAAAAGAAAGATCCGAAATTTCTGCATTGAATAATTCGCGTGGAACGTGTAATCTGGGATTTTGTCGATCTCGCAGTCTCTCGTTAATGGATTATTAAACAACAATGACAGGCAACCCAGAAAATCCAGATGGCGCGTGACAAGAGGGCAGGAAAACAAATTGATGGATACACTTAAAGCAAGAGATTACGTCGAAGCGGGATTTCTCTTGGATCGATCAAGTATATCCTCCCCCGCGAATCGATTCGATTTGTCTCTTATATTTTTTCTTTTTTTTCTTTTTTGCCTGTCTTTTCCTCGCCGTCAGATTCCCTTCCCTTCCCGTGGGGGAGAGACACGTCTAAAATATAATAAACCTCGCCAACGTTACGACATACGAGCTCACCCGCCCCTGTAAATACCCGAGTATGGATTTTGAATATTTTACAGCTCGCATAGGTGGGCACACGTGCTCCAGCTCGTCTCCATTTGAGATTGTACGCATCTACAGGGTGTCCCCGAGCGATCCCATTCATAACAAACGATGACGAAGACGAATCATTGTTGTCCCGTGCATCCCTTGCAATATAAATACCCGCGAAGCCATTTGTTAATGGAAATTTCAAAAATTCATGTACGAAGTTCCGAGCCTGCTAAATATTCATTTATTACAATAGCATGTAGCTTGAATTTTTTCTGTTCATTTCATTAACAATTTTATTCAATTTGATACCACAACTCCTATCAAAATATCTAATGGGAACGAGTGGTGTGTATTTTTGAAAATTTCTATAATACATGTACAGTATGATTTTAATGTAGTTATTAATTTGATGTAACGATGGAGAATCTATTAGCAAATGTATTTCTGTGAGTTTGTATCTTGATGAGCAAAGGATACATTTTTTCCATGAATTATAAAATGATGAATGAATTGTAAAATGATTTAGAAGGTTCAGAAGCAATGAGCTGTGGTTACGAGTGCGGAGAGTTAGTTTATAGCAGGGATGGTTTGGTTTATTTATCGAGGGAAGATTCACAGACACACCCTGTACGTGAATGTGTTTGGATATAGGCCGGTCCAGTCTGAATATTTTTCCAGTGGCAAATAGGTTAGCGAGGGTAGAGGAGCCGTGATGCAATTTTCGTCGCGCTCGATGCTTCCTCACCTTTCGGAATCTCGTCCACCTTCTTCGTGTTCTATCGGGGTGGGGCAGATAATTTCGTAGAACCCTTGATTTGTATTACCGAGAAATCCATAGGAAATAATCAGTTTCGTTTAAGATTGAAATTTCTTCTTCTATGGCCCGGCGGATTGACTCCGAGCATCTCTGCAGTTTGCAACGATGCACCCCGTGATGCGAAAATTGAAAACTGCATCGAAACATCGCCGCCGGGGACGAAGGTTAATAAACTCGTTACTTAAATTAGGCCTCGTTTTCAAATTAGGCCACAAAACATTGCATGACGTTATTGATTACTAATAAAATTTTTTTTATAATTCACGTTTCAATAAATTAGCCAGTGACGGAACTACAATACCGCAAGACCGTGCAACGTGGGGGGACGTAATATGAGGGGGCTCAAAATTTTACTAAAATTACCCCCAATTTAAATTGAACTAAAAATACACTCACCAAAAAAACATACTTTTTTGCACTAAAATATCGAAAGAAAAAAGGGAGCTCAAAATTCTTAGCTCATTAAAATAGAGAATTTAAGAATGCAGTTACATTAATTTCGACGTATTAAAATTGTTAAAAGATGCAACGCGTCATTCGCGAATTTCTATCCGACAATAAACTGTGCTTAATAACGCAATAATTCAAGAGACAGAGCGTAAGAGGATATCATCGAGAGGAAATCGTGCCCGAAATATAAATGCACCGTGCGTCGCAGCTTTTTCCTTTGCGGCAGATAATTAAGCTGAACAGTTTGATCAGGCAAATTGAATATTAATGAGTCTCGACGTCAGGAATAACCCGGTGTGTGTGAGTAGCTTGTGTTGAAGTAACTTGTACGGGAAATTATTGTGTAGTCGTAACTCATAAGGCAAATTATTGTGAAGTTTGCGACGCTATATATATGCTGACGGATAACGTAGCTTCGCAAACAATTAGAATAATGACAAAGTTTCACTTTATTCCGTGAAAAGGGGATTCATGCAAGTTTCGCGTCACGTGCAGTCTAAATTGAAGTGATTTTTAACGTCTATCAGTTGTACGCGTGCGTGTTACATCCCGCGCCGTTTCACGGAAAATCCGATGGGAGGAAGTTTGCGTCTCAATTTAAAGTTCGAAATTATATTCGCTACCTGCTGAACGCTTTCTACGGTCGGGAAAGAATTAGTCTTTCATACGATTCGAACGAAAAGATCTCTCGGTTTCACCGGTCGTTATTACACTTCCGATTTAATAGTCATAGCATAGGAACTCGAAACCTTCCTGGTAATCAGAAATTTCAAATTGATAATCTCTAGTTTATTTAAAACCCGATGCAATCCTTGATGGAATAAAAATATTTTTGTGCGTACAAAAATCTTGGTGAAATAGGTAAATTTCTCCTAGATTTGTAAACTAATTAGTGCTAAACAAAATTGGAAAAAATACAGATTTTACATAGAAGTTTAAAATTGGAATTATTATAGTTCAGTGATAAGATATTGTCATAAACATTATACTAAAATGTTTCCAGATTTTTTTATTTTGTACGCCCGCAGTTAAAAAAAATAGAAAAACCAATTTTTTGTACGATTTTTCGAAGATATACTTCTTTTGCAACAGCAATAAATAAAGAAAACTTTGGAAAATACAGTTTCGAGACGGACAAATTCACTTTTCAAGGAGCGTGAACACGTTTCGCATTTTTTAAGAAAGTCTTCACTAGACAAGAATTTTATACAGAAGTTTAAAAGCGACACTTACGGAATTAGTTCAATGATAAGATATTGTCAAAAGAATTATACTCAAATTTTTCCAGATTTTTTGATTCCGGACGCCCGTAGTTAAGAAAAATAGAAAAACCAATTTTTTGTACGATTTTTCAAAGATATCTCTTGCAACAGCGATAAATGCAGAAAAATTTGGAAAGCACAGTTTCGAGACGGACAAATTCACTTTTCAAGGAGCGTGAACACGTTTCGGATTTTTAAAGAAAGTTTTCACTTGACAAGAATGATAGCTGTAAAAATTGAAAAACAAATACAGATTTTATACAGAAGTTTAAAAGCGACACTTACGGAATTAGTTCAGTGATAAGATATTGTCATAAGCATTATACTAAAATTTTTCCAGATTTTTTGATTCCGTACGCAAGCAGTTAAAAAAAAAAAAACAATTTTTTGTACGATTTTTCAAAGATATCTCTTGCAACAGCGATAAATGCAGAAAAATTTGGAAAGCACAGTTTCGAGACGGACAAATTCAATTTCCAATGAGCGCGAACACGCTTCGGATTTTTAAAGAAAGTCTACGCTTGGCAAGAATCTGACAGAGAAGAATAAATGAAACGTTGAATTTCCGAAAAAACGAGCACCGCGGTGAAGCAAGCTGGTCCACGAAACCCGGGAGAATCCGGTAAATCTGGGGAAAATAAGCGGGCAGGATTCCGCAACATTAAACGAAGGTGACACCCCGCGACACACGCGTACCCTGGTCCGAGTATAGTTCGTGATGCCGTGACGTCGACCTCCCGTCGTCGTGCTCGTCGGTCCTCCTCCTCTGGTCGTCGTCTTCCAGGTCCTCGGCGCGGCGTCTAAATTATAAATTACTCGCGTGTAATTTCAACCCGGTGGAAGCGGTAGGAAAACGAACTCGAGCAAAACGGAGACGACTAACACGCCGGTGGAAGGGGAAAGCCTGGAATGGAAGTGACGTAGAAGTCGTTCTTTGGAGGAGGAAACGATGGGAGGCGAAAGGTGGGCTGTTTAGGGTGAGACGAGAGGAGCAAGAACGGTAGAGAACTGCGGGGTTGCGTAGCAGGGGACGAAGAAGCAGCAACGGTGTAAGGCGAAGAACCTGAAGAACGAGAAACGAGAGGGACAAGCTAAGTGGGCGAAAACTCTGTTTTGGAACTAGTGACATCCGTAGAGGAGAGCCCGGACACACCAGCCAAAAGGGAAAAAGACGAAGAAAATGAGAACAGGCTATTGGATACAGAGACGGAACACGGTGGGAAGGTAGCGAGAGAGCGAAGTGCTCCTTCGTTAGAATCTTTCGTAGATTGCTTAATTAACAACAGAAGTCCGCTGTACAAATTCGTTCGTATACTAAATCACGATCCAACATCTCACCGCCCAACGCCTAGCCCACCCTTGTCTCTTTTCTAGGGACCTTCTGTTCCCTTCGATGGGAACTCTCTCGTGCTCTCTCTCTCTCTCTGCTTCCCTGTTTTTGGCTATTCTCTCCCTCTTCGTCTCCCTCGCCACGGAAGCAAACGCACCTCGACCGAGTACAAAAGCCGCGCAGGTTGTCCCGAACCTTAATTATCCCCCGTGCTCGTATATACACGTCGGGGCCGTGCTCGTGTTGTATTATAGGCTGTGCCACCGTTACCGAAACAACACTCCCGGTTTGCCAGGGAAGCTCGTTTTGCATCCTGCAAAGGGGCTTTGTCGATGCGCATCAAAGGAAAAAGCACTGATCATACTAAATGTTAAAAGTAATTCCTGGCATACCTCGGCTGCCCCGAACGACGCTGACACGGCTGCTGCGAGCGTGCACCTTGCCTTATCGTAGTTTCGCGGGTATCGCGGATTTTTATGTCGCGTAGTATGCGTTTTATTGCTCTGCTGGACGATTAAATCGCACCTGTTACAAATTCAATTTGTTGGTCGTAAAAATTTGTTGGAAATGTGTCGTCATTTACATCTTGTTCGAGAAATATCCTTAAGAATATGGAAGCAGCCGGGGCTAAAGAATATTTCTTACATTGTAAAATTAATGAATATTATTTACATTTTTGATTTTATTTTTTTTTTTAATTGGAAATGAAACAGATTTATGATATTGTTGGACCGCGTTATGCAAAATAATGAAAATAGAAACTGAGGAAATTCTTTCTTTGACAGTATAAAAAAATTCAAAATCACATATATTAAACGCAAAAAATCCACAACTTTCATATCTCTATTAGTATAATTTAATTAATAACTGTTAGGTTAATATAACAGACGCCAACGTTCGCGTACATTTTGTATCCTCTAACAAAAAACGTTTAAATTCACGATTTAATTAAGTTCCACGTTCAAGTAAAAATGGCTGTGATAGAGAGCCGGAAAGAGAAACCAACGCAATTACACTGTAATAATAGCCGGGCGAAAAATACCGAGAAGCTATCCAACGATATATACGGAAAAATTGTTACAAAATTTGCCTACTTGTTCAACCGCGTACTTTGGAATTCGACGTAACGGTTTCGAACTTCGTTATAAATTTGCAAGCGCGGCCGCGTCGGTGAAACATGTTGCGCAGTGCAAAAAATTATAACGAAGCCTCAATATCCGACGGGGAACGATACGCGCGCTGAGCGAAAAAAATTCCTTCCTCGCTTTATTAAACATTCCACTTCCTATATGAAGATTATTTAATCTATAATTGCTTTAATGAAAGTTATTTGTCGAGTCTGACTTTTAAATGTATTTCCATTTCGCTGGCTTTATTCTAGCAATTGCCGAATAACAGGTGAATTAATATAACAGTCATTTGCTAATTGGTTCGCCTGGGGTAGCCGTTTTTAAATAACCTTGTCGCAAAGAAGGCTTAATTTTTATGAAATTTCTGTTTATTAAAATTCATTTATGTTGAAATTGATCATTACGATGGATCATTATGTACGAATTGAAGAAGTAGAGAATAAATAAAACGAAATGGATGTTATGTAATAATTTCTGCAGTTAATAGTTGTTCCGGTGCTGTGTGAGAAAAAATATGAGAAAAATATTTGGGAAACAATGAATAAATCGTAATTTATTATCAACTATTTTCTAATGTTTTAAATGCTGAAGTAGAAGATTTTAATAATGTCGTTCGACGATGTTGATGATCATTTGGGAAAAAATAGTGGAACGGTCCAGTAGATATTTCATCAGTTTTCTTTCCCGCGCGCACGGAATCCCGTGAGCTCCACTTCCACCATTTCATTCCAGTGGAAATCAGCTTCGCATTTGTATTGTCCACGGTGGTGGACGTTCTAGGCCATAGGTGAGCCGAAATTATTTGAAGGAATGTCCAGAATTGCTGGCCCAAGGGCGGCCTTCGTATATCCCGAGCCAAACCGCGTACACGCTCCTAATTTTGCTGGTGAGAGCACGAGCCACCGCCAAATTGGATTTTATTGAATGCGTCTGCTAGGGGATTGTTCCGAGACGGTTTGCGCCCAGCTGGACTATTCATTCTGGATCGAACATTATGAGAAATCGTTAAGACCCGACCGCGCACTGGCTTTTTTACCGATCTTGTTTGATTACGAAATAACCAAAATTTATCGACGCGACTTATCGTCCGCACTCCGCGCCATATTCACCACGCTTTTATTTTAATTCGAACGATAAATTGATCCCTCAAAATATAATTTTACTTGTGTCTCAGCATTCTAATATCTTTTTTAATGGTAAAACACAATCTTTAGAAATTCGTTGATATGCAATTTAGAGTTTCTTCGTTGCTAAGAATTTTCTAAAAGAAATTTATATTTATATATATTTTATTTATACAGGGTGCACACGTAATACTTTTCACGTTTTTCTAGATACTTGTGAGATAATTTGGCAAAAAACATTTCAAACAACAGTCGATTGACATTGCAATAATCTTTTCACTAATTTTCGAGGCTACCATCTTCATTTTTTTTAATGACACTTCGTATTTTAGACTTAAATTGTATTATCGTAATAGAATTAAATTGTATTAAAAATATAAAGTGCCATTTAAAAAAATGGAGGTGGTGGCCTTGAAAATTATAGAAAAAACTTTTTTATTGCAATGTATAGCTAGTCCTTGCCAGTACTTGAAAATCCATCTCAGAATATTTAACAGCACATCGAAAGAATCTATTCATAATGAATTCACAATTAACTCTTGCGAATTACAATAAAACGGAGATATTAACGATTAAATGCAGTCCAAATTGTGTCGTGTTTGGGCTTATTTTAACGAGGATAAATGACACAAATCAGCTCCGCCGCTGTTGTCCAAGTTCGACGCTAGAGCTCAAGTGCGTAAGTGCCATTTCGGTCTATGCATGTGTCTCGTTTGCGAAATATAATGTTAAACTATATCAGCGTCAGAAAAATCGCGAAAAACCGTCCACGTAAGAAGTGTGTGGTCTCAATCGGCGTCGTGGCTGCCAGGACAAGCGTTGTCGTTCGGAGTCCCGATAAACGACTGTTGCTCGGGCGAGCTGCCGTTAAGTCGCGTTTGGCAGGGCTCTAGAATTTATCGAAAGAACGAGAGCAGCAGGCGAAGATAGCAAGCGGGGGCATTAACTTCTCTCTCGACAAAGGTCAGCGGTTCGTAACGAGTGTTTAAGCTAGTCGAGGTTCCGCCATCAGGAAGCCGTTAGATAAGCCTTAAAACAGCGGGTACCTTGCAAGTAATGGTTGTACCGTGAACACTGTGAAACGATGATGGTTACTACTGCTCGCCGTTTACAACGTTACAACTAGACATGCCTCTGGACGAAATGTATATATACGTCCGCCTAACGCAGAGATGGACGTTACTAAGAGGTAGGTAAGCCGCATGGTCGAATGTACTAACATAAAAGCTAATGTAGCAAAGTGCGGTTATGTCTGCAATGAAACTGGCCCTCCTGGTGTACATTGAGCCCCTTCCTTTGGATCTCCAAGTCCCCTAATATCCTCCTCGATGCCACCCTCGCGTCCTGTTCTTTCAACTGTTGGCCTTCCACGGGATGAAGTGGTTTCCATTCTTCTTCGAGATCCTTCCTGCGCCTCTCTCTCTCTCTCTCTCTCGCTCTCTGTGTTTCAAATGTCTTTTGTCGCCTTGATTCGCTGCGACGAACGGAACACGCGCTAACCGTTTAACGCGCACAAGCTGGATCCTGGCGACCGGCTGTTGCGTTAGGGTCCTTGAGCTGATTCACCATTTTTTGGCGTTTCAGCAAGCAATATAGTTAAGAGTTCAGAGTTTAGAAAGCAAGTGTTCTCCAGAGTTTTCCAGTGGTTCTGGAGAGGTGAGCTGTTTCATTTTTTTGGCGTTTTATTGGACGTAGCAATTAATTACTCTTTCTTCATAGATTTATTTAGAGATAATTCGAATTTATAGTAATCCTTTAATTCACCTAGGGCTAACCGGTGAATCCTCTGTTGAAATGTGGTGACACACCTTTCTCGAGTGTTTTAAGATCCTGGAGAGGTGAGCTGTTTCATTTTTTGGCGTTTTATTGGACGTAGCAATTAATTACTCTTTCTTCATAAATTTATTTAGTGACATTTCAAATTTATAGTAATCCTTTAATTCACCTAGGGTTAACCGGTGAATCCTCTATTGAAATGTGGTGACACACCTTTCTCGAGTGTTTTAAGATTCTGGAGAGGTGAGCTGTTTCATTTTTTGGCGTTTTCTTGAACATAGTAATTAATTACTCGTTCTTCATAGATTTATTTAGTGATATTTCAAATTAATTCACCTAGGGTTAACCGGTGAATCCTCTATTGAAGTGATCCTCGAGTGTTTTAACCTTTACTGTCTCTCACTTGTGAAATTCGAATCTGTTGAGCCCTTCGAGGACAACCGAATTTTTCAGTACCGAAATTTTCAAACTTGTTAGACTAGAATACTTGCTTCCTACATTAATTGTGGGCAGAAGATAGTAATTTATTCTCTCGCAATGCACCAAACCAGGAGAGAAAAAACTCATGGCTGAATTACTCAAATATTATTAAAAAGGATATTATTATACGGTAATAACGTACAATTTTTGCATGTAGTCGAACACACGGTGATTCCTCATGCGGAAATATAAGTAAAACTTGCGGAATAATTATGTTTGCGGATGAAACTCTGCGGGTGGGAAAATCAAAGTTTGTCGGGCAAACACGCTGCCGAAGTGAAACATGAAAATCACTGATACCGTTTTTGCGAACAATAAATTCATCAATACCAACTTTGACCGAAGCGACGACGACATTAACCTCGTATTGACTAATAAGTTTTGCAAACGTTAGATATCATACGTCTTGTTGACAAATACTAAACTAGACAATCATGCTAATGATCCGAAGACATATGTACTCAGTCGGCCGACCTACCCAGAAGTTACACAGAAAGCAACGACCTTCCTCTTCGTTAATGAAATGATCCAACTCTGCTGCGAATGTTTATGCAAATTGACGTTTTTATAGATCGTACAATGGAGAATTCTGGGGTTTATTAACTATTTTTTCGCAATAAGATATAGCATATCCGATCCCACGTGTGCACGTTTAAATGAATATTTAATGACGTATTAATATTCTTTGAAAAACGTGTTGAATTTGAAGATCCGTCAAATTTTTGTGAATCGTAAAATCTCACTCAAAAGATAATCATTAAACTGCGGATTTTTATGCAAATTGAAAACTTTCAACGTAGATTGTTGACAACAGAAATGAAACGAAAATGTTGATTTTCCATTGAGAAACTTCCATTGATAATTCTGCTAAGTCAAAAATAATATAACATTCAAAAATTTATTTTTACCAAAATTTCATAAAATCCACAGTGTCTGCTAATTATAAGTTTAAAGGATGTTGGTTATCAAAGTTGAAATAAGTAAATTATAAAATATTATCAGTCAAAGCGATGCGGGTGAAAGCAGAGTTGGCTTCATTTTAATATAATCCATTCTGAGTACGTCTGACTGATGCGAGGAACTACTACTTACTATTCCTGCTAATTCTACTGTCCGTTTCACGCGAGTACGAGCCCTGTGTGTCGTTCTTACCCGAATACAGAGAAAAATAATCGAGAACAAATTTTCCTTTAATTATTGCAATATTATTTTCTTACGCTCAGGCGAAGCAGCGATTATTAATTTTTGTTGTACAGGAAACACGTTTTCGTAAATTGCTCGAAACGATCCGGGACAATGCGCAACACGTTCAGGCCGATTGGTGTCGTTTCTGGTTAATACATTCCCGGAAATCGTTTGAATTTATGCGCGGTGACTGCGCAGAAAGTGATTTATCGATTGTTTGGTAATGACCATTCGCTTCTCCTGCAATATCATCTTTAGTCGAAGTCAACGGGAGGAAGGATGTCGGCCTCGATGCTAATGAGAATGTCAAAACCCGGCTAGAGGGGAGTTATAATTAGCTATCGGGTAAATGGAAATTGAAGACAATGAAAGGGGGAGGGCCCGATGAAGTTAATATTTCCTAGCCCAGCAATACAAACATACAATCGATAACTACCGTCGACTTTTACCGTTCAAATAACCATCCAGAGCTGGACGACCAACGTTCACGAAAAGAACAGTCTTATTGCAAACATTTAATTTCCACACATTTTAAAAGACAATTAATCATCATTGGAAGAAAGATGACACGAAACATCCAACAGATCAAGTTACTTTTTCAGTAAATTTTTGCCGTAAAACGTTGAAAAACTATTGTAGATTAACTTTTAATGAGTCGTTAGAAAGAGAACGAATCAATCTTCAAATCTATGGTGAAAAATTTTTTTTAATGTCTTTAAATACGTTTGAATTTGCAGCGTTATTATTAAAAAATATTCAATTTTTCTAGATCGTAAAATGTATTAATGTAATATATTAAAAGAAAACGTTATTACTTCACAGACGCAATTATTTTTCTTGAAAATGGTCCAAAATAAGACCGAAACGTCGTTAAATATTGCAAACATGCTATCAAATAGTAACAATTGATCGAACCTGAGCGCCGAAAAAGTTATTATTAAAAATTGGATCTTCAATCTCGTGTCTTCTTAAAATGAGTTCAGGCTTATGGTCGTGCTGTGTTGGATGAATATACTCATCACCCGTAAAATTTAGTTACATTTTAGTAATAGGAATTAATAGTTACAATTAGTAAATGATTCGCAAGGAAATCGTTAATTTTATAAAATAAAACCGTCTTTTATGATATTTCCAATCTTCCCAATATTTGAATAGCGACACTTTATGTTTGTATACTGAGATACCTGAAATCCGCAGTTAACTGGTTAAATATATGTTCGCCGAGCGTTATAAATAAATGGTAACAAAATTGTCTCGAAAACGAAGGATAACCGTTTATTCCCTGGTCTGTGGCACAGTCGTAAGACCGAACCTTTATTTACCCAGCCATTAATTCTCTGTACGCTGGTTACCCTTTGAGGATGAAATTACACGACCACGCGACGCGACTCTAAGGTAGACGAAGATTAGTCACCGGCACACGTCGGCGAAACAACCGAAAATCTGCATACGGTTAATCTCCGATGAATTATCAAGCTCGCAATAACTAGGAGACGAGCCTCTCTCGTTGCCGGAACGAAGACGCGAAATATACAGGTGGGGTCGGGGGTTCCTAAGAGGGTGAACCCGGAAAGCAGAGAGAGAGAGAGAGAGCGAGGGAGAGTGTGTAAGAGAGAGGAGGAAGGTCGAGTAGAGAGAGGGTGGCCGGGTTCCATTAATATTCTCGAGAAGCGAGGATCGAACTTCAATTATTCAGAGGCACGCCGTTATACGCTCGTCACCCTCTGTAATGGTGCCGAGTGTCTTTTTGGCGTTTCGTCTGTCGTTTCTGCACTCTATCACTCATACAGCCGTCTCCACGCTCGTGTACGTTGCTATGTCGCGTGTTTATGTGTGTATGCGTGTGCGTCGTACAAGATTGTGTATACCCGTCGACGACGTCAAGGAGGACTGTCCCTGAATTTTCTTCGAAGAGAGAAACCGAGGAAAGAGACAGAGAGAGAGCAGATCCCCATCGGGGCAGTCGGGGTTCGGTTGTATGGGGTGGTTGTCGGGGGTGGTGAGCCCCGTGGCCTCCGAGGCTCACGGCACTGATTATACCCGCCCCAGCCACTTCGAACACACCGTGTTTCCCAATACGAATTAAAACATATCAAACGTGGCTCGGTGAGCGTGTATATGTGTGTCCTCCAGCATATTGGAGCCAATACCCCCGAGCTTCGGCTTCTCTTCCCTCGAGCGTGAAATGTAGGATGGACACCTGGGGATTGAAAAGGTAAATAAGAAACTCGATTCGTCGTTCTTTAAGATTGCATTTGTTTTACGTCTGGACAGACCTGGGGACACCGTGGCCGGAGTCCCGCCGGTAAGTCTGTTATTAACGCGGTCGAGATTCCAACGTTTCTTTCGCTGCGCGTTCTCGTTGGAAGAACGTTTCGTTAACCGTTCAGTCGACGATCGATCGAAATTTAGTGGGTTGTGACACGTACGATTTGTAGGATTCGAATTAGAACAAATGTTTTTTTGAATCTGTATTAATGTTTTCGGCGCTCGGGTTCGATCAATTGTTACGATTTAACACTGACTGCCAAACTAGAAACCTAAAAATTCCATCAAATCAATGTAGGTTATTTAATGAAATAAAAATTGAAAAAAATTATATGTATGACATGGAGTAGTCCTCCAACTTTCTGGCATTTTACAGATCCTAATAAAATTTGGTACGATTAATATATTAGGCGTAAAAATTCATTTTAAAACTTGGACAAATAGTTCCGTCACCCACATATGGGTGACATGGCAGTCAACGTGTTAACAGCATGTTTGCAATATATTTATCAATGTTTCAGTCTTATTTTAGACCATTTTCAAGAAAAATAATTGCGTTTGTGAAGTAATTACGTTTTCTTTTAATATATATTATTGAATTGTGGGTTGAAATTGTTTTCATTTTCTTGAAAATGGGCTAAAATAAAACCGAAACGTCGATAAATATATTGCAAACATGCTATTAAATAGTAACAATTGATCGAAACCGAGCGCCGAAAACATTAATACAGATTTTAACATTTTACGATCGATAAAAAAAATTGAATGTTTTTTTGAATCATTGGATTCTACAGTCTTTCGATTTAGTCATCAGTTATTTTAATTCTATTTTTCTAACGATTTCTGAAGGTTCAGGTGGGCGATTTGTTGATAATTAATAATCGGAAAACCCTCTTCAACGAATTTCGTAATATTTCAGTAAATTCTGTATTCCGACTCGATGTTCAGGGCAATGGCTTAAATGCACCTTTTTTTCTAAATATTCGAACAATTTAGCAATTCAAGACTTCGCAAATATGTTTAAAATTGAACACTTTCGTACGGATTAATCCCATGTCAAAACCGAAATGTACGAATTTTATTTTGGAAAAAATAACGGGGGAGAGAACTTTCGAAATATTGAAAACGTTTTCCCTGATCCTTTTTGCTATTTGACCATCGTGTCCAATCTGTTATCAAAGTTGCACAGTTGCATTCGGGATATTGAAAGGTTTTGATTGTACGTTACAAGATTCTCAGCAGTGCAGAATATTTTTTACCTTGAAACCGATCTTTCCTCGTATTTAAGTGGAGAAACATTTCACGTCATTTATTAGCTGGAAATCTTTTAGTCGAACATGCTTCACGACAAAAATTCAATAAACTTCTGATTATCATTTCACTTTCAAACCATCTGTGTAATATTTTGACTAACATAATAAACAATAGTAAATAGTCCCAAAATGTTATGTTTGAAATAGTGCAGAGATTAAAAGAATTTAAGAGTGCCAATTGTTTTCAGTTCATTAAAAATATTAGCATTTTATTTACCGGGAGCTTAATAGAAAGAAAGCTTAAAAATTTGTATTTACATAATAAATCCAAACATCAGATTACAGACTTGTCGGTTCACGATGACAAAAATTATGAAATAATGAAAAAAAAAATTAAGGAACATTTTAAAGGAAAGAAATTTTTACTTGGTTGAAATTTCACGGTACATCGCAATCGAGGTATAAAATATTTATTTTCCATAAGGTTTACCGACGTAAAGTGCCGAAGCAGAATCGATGGCGAAGTCGCGACAACGCACGAACGGAATCCGTGGAATTTCTCGCCTCAGTGGCGACGAACTCTGTTGTTCAGGTTCTGCCTGGCTTGAAAGATGGCGTCTTAACCTTTTCGGCGTTTAACACGAATCCCCGAGGATATGCTCAAGTATTTTAATATTGAGCCTGCCGACTGTGCAGGACTCGCGAGCTTTAGCATTGTCCAGAGAACTTTCCTGCATGTATGAATGAATAGGAATGCCTTTCGGCTTTGTGCGAATGCCTTTATTGTTTGGCTGTCCGGCGATCACCGGGTATCACGTACTGTCCCGGCGACGAGACGATGGGCTTTTCCTTCGTTTTTTCCTTTCCATTTCTTGCTTGTCTTTGCCTTTTTCTAACCAGTCGAACTTTATTTTCATTACCGGACTGCGGGTCTTTAATGCGGAATGAAAATTGTCTAGAAACAGTCTAATATATTGAAAATAACAAGATAGTAATTATTGACACTTAAAAATTCTTTTAATGTTCTTACTATTTCAAATTTCACTTCATGTAATATTACTAATATCACTTCATAGTAATTATTGACACTAAAAAATTCTTTTAATGTCCTTACTATTTCAAATTTTACTTCATGTCTAAGTTTTTTTGAAACAATGTAATATTCTATAATATTCTATAAAATGTATTCTGATCAAAAATTAAAAATCGAAGTTATAGAACTGGGTCGAATTGTTTATAGATTTTTTTACTGTAATTCTAACGAGCTCGAAAAGATTAACGAGGGCTAATTAGGTTAGGTAAATGATTAAGTGTACAAAAGGTACTAAGGAAAGTATCGTATGAATATTGTATCGCTTGTATATTTGATTGCACTCACACTGAAAATAATATGAGAATTCTGAAATCTTTCTGCGAACACAACGAACACCGAAGGGTTAGTGAATTTTGCAAGGAGTGTGTAATTAATAATAGATTTGTGGAGAATATTGTCAATATATCATGTGATCACTGCATTCCACTTCGAGATTGAGAGACTCTGCGTCCGAGCATTCAGCATAATTTCGATTCATATGCACCGGGACAGATGCACAGGTGGATTTCAGACAACGTACACGGATCCAGACACCGGAAAAACTGGATACTGTTATGCCGTGCGTTTGCGTGTAATTTCCCTTATTCAATCCGTCCGTATTAAAGAACATGAACGCGACGGTTTCGTGTCCTCGTCGCTATTCTCGCTTCGGGGTGAAATATTCAACTGGTAAACGTAAGCCAACAGTGAACTTCGACGCGCGTACAGCAACATGCGAAACTTGTCTATTTATAATAAAGATAAATCGATAACGTAATAGATGCTGCTTCGTAAACTTCACACTGGTTTGTGGAAAAATTACAGTGTTAATAAACCATTAAAAAAAATTTTTTATGCATTTATGACAAAAACGAGTAGGTGTAATTTAAAACAGTAAAAACATTAGACGAATTTAACGATACTGTTATATTATTTCCATCCTGTTGAACATATGTTAAGAAAGAAAATGGTTTCACCCCGGTTTGTTGAAATTGAACATTTTTTATTTTTCGTAAACACATCCGCTGTCTAACGATCACTAAAAAAATAATGGTAAAAAGAACGATTGATTGCTGGGAAAAAAATTGGAAATTTGATATAATCAATAGACTGCGAACATTTACGCAAAATGAAAATTGTTTAATTAAATTCTCAAATTCTTTCAATATTTCTACCGCTTCAAATTGCACTTTTAAAATAAAATCCGCGGCTACAATATAAATGCACGTCGGTAACATCATCAGCTGATATCTGTCAATTAAAATAGAACGCGTGCGCAAATTAAAAATATTTTCCCATTATTCGTGCACGCGCGTCAATCTTTTTCGGCACACCCTGTATGCAGCACCGCGGTCATAGACGTTCACCCCACAGCGCTAGCTAATTAATACCGTAATGTACCGTATCGAATCGAGCCTTGTCCCTTGCTAATACGCAGCATCGGAAATACACGCGATCCGGCTATCAGACAGCAATCAGAGAAAAACGCGAACCCGCCATATCGGAATTCAGCCTAAACGTCAATTACCCTTTCAGCTTGAAAACCGACCGCACGTCACGTCCGCAGCCAGTTGCATTTTCTAGGGACGCGAACGATCCCTCTGATCGCTTCGCAAACCAGATATCGTTATGCCATACGTCCGCGTACAGTTTCCTCTTCAGCCTCCTCGATCTGCAGATGTTTCCGTGTTTTCGCGTTTGTTTCCTGCTCTTCTCCACACTCGTCCTTTTAGCTTCTTCTTTTTTTTCTCTCTCTCTCTCTCTCACTCTTCTTCTCTGCACATCATCCGCACGGCCGAGTGCAAAACGCGAGAATTCAAGCTCGACCCCTACGCAAATCGGTCGGTTTATCGTCCTTCCGGTGCAAAATACTAGAAAATTTATCGCCCCTCGTCGACCGTGTAACAATGCCATTGTTTCGAAATAAATAATCGATGATTTTACGCATTTCTAACGATTTATATTGTCTTATAACGAGCAGACTGGGGATCTTTATGCATTTAAAAAATTGAGTAGACGAAATTCAAAATTTTAGGAAAATTTTGGCCCGATTTTTCATCTATTGAAATTAGTAAGGGAAGAACTAATATTCTATTTTTTTATTAATTTCTTTATCCACGCACAATAAAAATCGTAGAATTAAGCTTGTTATTAATCACGAAATATTGAAACACTGTTATGTTATCTCTCACTTATTAACATTATTAAAAGAAGACATTTTTATTGCAGTCTCACTATTCATTGTAAGTGATTTAGAAAATTGCTATTTTACGTAAAACTTGTAGTCTCCACTTTCTAAATTATTATTTATTATTAGACTGCGGATTCTGCGCATTTATAACGGAAACGAGTAGGTGGAATACAAAGTGGAAGACGCACCAAATTAATCTAATATTACTGGTGCATTATTTACAACCCATTAAATTGATTAGGAGTGGAAATAATATTTAATTTAACTCAAAAAAGTAACTAGTAAAGATGCACAGTCTATTCATTATCAATCGGAAGCAAAAATAATAAATTCCTCGCGAATTTTATGAAAAATATCTGTGAAAGAGACTTGGTTGAAAAACTCATTATTTAAATGATGGGCGCTAATCATACAATATTAAGAAAAATTGTCAAGCAATTTCGTTGCAACGAATGTAAATGACCAAAAATTTCTCTTCATTATTAATAGTCACAGTGCACGCGAATGTAAGAGAAACCAATTCTTCGCGTGAGATAGTAACGTGTCCTTTGAACTCTGACCGAGGATGTCACTGTCTTTCGCGTTATCGTTCGCGGAGGAAACGTCTGCATATTGGAGTTCACGTGAAAAATTAATTAATAAAAACGGTCAAGCCTTGACTCGACTGCGCGGTGTTTGCGTGTCTACCAACAATTAAGGTTTATCACCCTTTGGTTCCGCGAGTCAGCGATGGAAATCTTCGACTATAATCAAATATGTATGCCTAAATGTTAATATTGATTCTTGAACTCCTTATTCTAATAATTTTCTATTTTCATAGTATTTTCGTTCAATTTCAGAAGGAAACTGAAATGAATTTGACTGCTTCACAAATATTGCCCGCCCATCGTTTCGTTTATCTAAAACATAAATCGGTTCTTCTTTTTCTATCCTCTTTACAGCACATTTTTGTGTATTTTAAGACCCATACGTCATAATTGTAACATGTTCACTGTACGTACATTGCAAAATTAATTTAATTTTCCATTTCACCCGCCACTTAGCCAACGGAATTACCCTGATGATATCTTTCACAACATCAACTTTTATTAAAAGAGACAATATTTAATCCGAGACGAATACTCCTGCGTCATTCGTAAAATATAATAATTAGACTGCGGATCTTTATGCATTTAAACTTAAGTAGATGAAATTCAAAATTGTTGAAAAATTAAAAAAATTTAAGTTATACTCCCCTATTGAAATTATTAAGGGGATTCTATTTCTTGCAATCAATGCAAACAATTTTTATTTTCCATAAAGATCCGCAGTCCAATAATTCACAAAGCGTTTAAAATTTGAGTGATTAAAAATTAAAGAGATATACTGGAAGAGAATTGATAAGAAACTTCTATAGTTCTCTAAAAAACAAAAAAACCATTAAAATATTGGTTAATTAAAAATTAACGATTCAGCCTGTTGTGGGGCACTCCGGGAATACCAAAAGGATTTAGAACGTGCAGAAAGAAACCGACGATCGAGCGACGATGATACGAAAATTAGTGGAACGCCGGAATTTCGCGAAGTGATCGATCGTTGGAACAGCCGCGAGAAAACAGGATGAAAAAGACACGGTGACGTGGGGGGAAGAGAAAACACAGGGTTGTGGTACTTCTCCGGTTACTGGCGATCCACAGCTCGCCTCTGTGGCTCAGAAGAGGAGAGGACTCGACCTGATACGTGCCGCTAAAAAGCGACGCTGCCGCAATCTACGAAAGGAACCGGACCGCTTCGAAAGCGGTGAAACTACCGTGCTTTAAAAAAGAAAAAAAAGAGAAACGTCTCGTCGAAGAGGCACCGCCGCGATTCACTCGCGTTTCGTTTGCCGGGAATAAAAGTGCAGCTCTTGACATTCACCGGACGTCGAACGTTTGCTGGGTATTCGGCTTGAAAGAATTGCATTTGATGCGCCATTGAGTCCCCGGAGCCGGGGCGAGGCTGCACCGCCTCCGGACATCTTGCGATCGGAGGATACAGTCCGAAGAGGTTCCCGAACGCATCTGCTGATTTCTGTAATTGAACATTTACAACGCCCGCTGAATCTTTCTACGCTGAATAAAAAACTTCTCCGAGACACACCGACGCGTCTGAAATTATATCGAATACGAGAAAATAAAGTCTTGACGCTAAATCTACCGAGCACTGAAATCGATTAAAATGTTTTAGCTCGGAAAAATCACGAGGACCTGTTTATTCAGATTTTGAGGAATTTTTATGTAAATATGTGCTTGGGATAGAAAAATTTCGAATCAATTTCCGCGCAAGTAACATTATAATTTCGAGAATTGCACGATGAAAAATATGAAATCGGTCGTTTGACCGGTAGCTTTGTTGTTAACCTGTATGATTCGTAAATATGATAAATTGTTGTTAACAGAACTGTCTTCAACGACCCATTAGATTCATGGCAAAAATTAGTGCAGGTGGAGCACAGAATAGAAAATTTTTTTCTACCTTTTCCTCAAGCAAATAATTTTTATTTTCCACAAAAGTCCGCGATAACAACCGTATCCCTGAACCAACGAACGTACCTCTTCGCGTTGATTTATATTTTCATCTTGGAAACAACCCTTTACATCAGGATCTAGCCGAGTTTCCATGACATTAATTTGATAACCATAGGTTGGTTCCACCGATGCAAGGATATACACGGTATTTATGCGACACGTGGTTGCACGTGGTTGCGAGTTGGCCCGAGATAAGAGAAAGTTGACGGAGCAGTTCTCCTTAAATCCAATAATTGCGAGGTTGGAAACTGGCCCTCTGTCCAACTGGCGTCTTTTCAACGCCTCGACACCGGTCCGTATCAACGTCGGCATTCATAAGACCGTCACGTGCCTGGTTATTTATATTTGCAACGCATGCGAACGGACTCGTTGGTCACACGTGGCGTAGAATTATGGTAGTGGCGTGCCGCCGGCGAATCTAGTTGGTTTTTCATCTTTTCTCCTGTTATCGCCGGCAATCTTTCTTTCTCTCTCTCTCTCTGTCTCGTTTTCTAGGTCTGATGATTATTATACTTAATTTCGTTGATCTACGTCGCTGATGAAGCCAATGAAATTCATCGTCCGCGGTCGATGAAGCCGTTTAGCATTTCTCGTACGCCCCGCCATGCGGGAACGTTTAAAGGCGCATGAATAATAAGGCGGCGCAGGGAGAAACGCGGGCTGGACGGAATATAAAAGCAGAAACGAGAGAATGGAAGAATACTTGGGCCGCGAGTCGCATTATTATTTTAAGTTTTCCCGTGCGCTTCAACTGCTTCGGTGTCTTATTAATTTTCAGTCGGTTGTAATTTTATTATTACGGGATTCACTTACGATTATTTTATTCCGACATGAAACGACGGGAACCGAGAGTGCTCCGCTTGTTTTCCGTCATTTCGCTGGGATTTCGGTTTCAATTCTTTCTGCCGACTGCGTATTTAACATCCTCATTAACTCACCGTTGTGGACGTTTTGCGTGTCGGGAATGGGTGGGGAAACATTGCTGTGAAAAGTTTATCCCATACGCGACGATGTCGAATACGTTGTAATGTTTACGGTTACCCCGAGGAAGAAATGTTGTAACCATCTTATAACACATCTTCCTGCAACGCGATGATTTTACAACACGGTTTCCGAATAGCGCAAATTACCGTCGATCAAATTGTTTTACTTCTTTGCTAGTCCGACGCGATGAGAATTTTCAGCCCGTTTTAGAACAAGAAGCGAAGATGGAAAAATTAGAAGTAGGATGTTGTCCAATTCAACATCTTCGGAATGCAAGAAAATAAAAATTGCAAATAGCGCAAATTACTGTCGATCAAATTGTTTTACTTCTTTGCTAGCCCGACACGATGAGAATTTTCAGCCCGTTTTAGAACAAGAAGCGAAGATGGAAAAATTAGAAGTAGTATGCTGTTCAATTCAACATCTTCGGAATGCAAGAAAATAAAAATTGCAAATAGCGCAAATTACCGTCGATCAAATTGTTTTATTTCTTTGCTAGTCCGACACGATGAGAATTTTCAGCCCGTTTTAGAAGAAGAAGCGAAGATGGAAAAATTAGAAGTAGTATGCTGTCCAATTCAACTTCTTCGGAATGCAAGAAAATAAAAATTGCAGCATTAATAAGGATTTGTCGGAGATCAAGTACACTTTGTTAATTTTCAAGAAAATCCTTATTAATGCTGCGATTTGTATTTTCTCCGCATTCCAAGGACGTTGAATTCGATGCATTTGATCATCGATCACTTCTCATTTTTGAAAATTAAAATCCGCAGTCTAATGATTACAAGGGAAACCCTTTTTTGTGGTAGGGAGTCACGTGCTTCAGTCATTAATCAAAAAGTTTAAATCGGACCTTGTTGGACCACCTTCTCTGTTGTTGAATTTTTAAAATATTTTGTAAAAGCAACAATTACGTAGAAATTCATCTCGACCATCGCAGCACATTGAGCATGCGTGTAAACAAGACACGACTCGACCGAGGAACGTTCGCGTTCGCTGTGAGAGTGTCCAACAATAATTCCCGGAATGTAATTGGTAATTACGAGCATCATAAATCGTAACAAAGGCAAAGAAAGTCTGCTGGATCGAGAGTGGAAGGGCTCTCGCGAATTCGATGAACGAAACGAAGTCTCCGGGGCCGTGGCGTCGTTCTAATGAAACTTTTCACGGCGAGTCGCTCGGCAAAGGACCGTGAAAATGTTCGTGGCCGGTAGTTCGATAACGAGACCCGAGGTGCTTTCTCGATTTCCAACCTTTGTCCGCCGTCACGGGTTTTAGACTGTCGGCCTCGGAGTCATTAACCTGGCCGGAAGTTAAACGAAGAAAAGATCCCGATATAGGAACACCGGTCCCGCGCCAGTTCGGGGATATGAGGGCGCATTAAGACTGTCTAAATGCACGCAAAACTGCTGTAAACCAGCTCACTCGTGTCGCCCCTGAATTTTTCGAACAGATTTATTTAATGGTTTGTTCGATTAGAATATTGCCAATGCATCCCATACGACAGTAAGGGGTTGTACGTTGAGATTTGTTGGTAAAATAACAAATTTTTGTCGATAATTGTTAAATAAAATGAAAATATTCTTTGGGGGATATTTAGTAAATTTTGACTTCACTTTTTTATTATTATTTAAAATTATAAAATAGAAACTTTATGCAATATTATCTATTATCATGCTCGGCGGGCCCTTAGATTGAAAAAGGAAAATATCTTTTGGGGGATATTTAGTAAATTTTGACTTCACTTTTTTAATTATTTAAAATTAGAAAATAGAATCGTTGCAATATTATCTATCATCATGCTCGGCGGGTCCTTAGATTGCAAAATGAAAATATCTTTTGGGGGATATTTAGAAACATCTTGACTTCACTTTTTTAATTATTTAAAATTATAAAATAGAAACGTTGCAATATTATCTATCATTATGCTCGGCGGGTCCCTAGATTGCAAAATGAAAATATCTTTTGGGGGATATTTAGTAACATTTTGACTTCACTTTTTTTATTATATAAAATTATAAAACAGAAACGTTGCAATATTATCTATCACCATGCTCGGCGGGTCCTCTTTATATTGCACCGACAGCAGCACTGGATCGTAGAAAGCAAATTTTCTTTCAATATAATCAAAAATAAATACTTTTCAATGGAGCGTACGATTTTTTTGATTCATCGAATTTTTATAAACATTTAATATGCAAAAATATGCAAAGGAACGAAAAATTATACACGGCGTCCACTGCCACAAGGATGCGACACTATGACCCGAAAAATGAACCCGTATCGGACCAATGCCGCCATATAAGCAGAAATCATTTTATTGATTTTATTACTTTTATTATTTACATATTGTTGGGAGGTGGATCGTGTTGGAAACTAAACACACAGTGTGTGGTGCATAATATTTAATATAAAACAAAGCGTCAGGACTTGAAATACTTCCGGACCGTTAAATCAGCTATCACGCGTGCACTAATTTTGAGCAGGAGTGTAAATTAAGGGTTGAAATAGCTGATAATAAAAGGACAAACCAGTATGTCGTAATAAGCGCCGTCGCGGAAGGAAGAGAATAGCGAGTGACGTAGGAAGACTCTCGAAAAAGGGAAGAAGCGGTACCGAAAGAATGGAGGAGGACGAGGGAGGGTTGGAACGGTGACAAAGGGAAGTGAGATAGTCTTGGTAAAGCCAGTTGGGGCTCCGCCACGCGTTATATTCAATAAAACCCAAATGTACCGCAAGAGACTCTTTTTCCTACCCCCTTCGCGCTAGGCCATTTTTGCCCCGACTACTCTTTCCTGCAGCCACCACCCACGCGGATGTTTACTTCGCAGGACCGTCAAGGCCATTCGTCGAAGTTTATTTTGTGTAAGCGACGAAACTTGCCCCGAGGCGGTGTAAAACGTTCTGGATTCTTTTGCCACCCCCTTTCCCTCTTCCACCTCCCGTCCCTTCACCCGCGTTGCCGTCTCTGCATCTCCTCCTACCCCTGCGTCTCTCTCTCTATCTCTCTCTCTGAACGACCATCCGGATCTCTCTCGTCCCTTCTTTTCCCGGGGTTTTTGTCTTCCTCCTTTGGTGGCAAAACCAAGAAAGTTACCCCTGGGACAAAGATAATCCCTGTAGCGAGGAGCATCAAAGCGACGCGCTCTCTGTTTTTGATGGGAATTAATTTGGATCTTGTTTTAATTAAAGGAGGATCGTCTCCGGAGGGGACTTTTAAAGAGGCTTTCCAAGTGAACCGGAACGGACTGTCTATGATTGTTTCTGCTCGGAGGAATTTTTGGAATAGACCAGTAATTGGCGGATCGGGATTTAGCCGGGAAACCGGAGTAAGGTTATCGTTCGTTCGATCCCTTCGAACCGGAACGGGAAACCCCGGTTCTTGTCCGGGCTAACTGTGCTCGAAAACCATTGTCCGCCGATAATGTGGCGAATAATTCGCGCGATGAATTCACCGGAATTTCCGGCGCACAAAAGATTACGTTGTTTGAAGAGATTACAACGAGAACGCGGTGGGGTCCTCAGATTTAGAATGCGCATGCCGCGCGGCAGCTCCGGTCTTGTTTCAATTTCGTTATTCCGTGGTTAATTGGAACTGTAATTGGATAAATAATTCGAGAACGAGCTGGCCTTCAGCGACCAGCTTAAACACGAAGTCGTCTACCTATGTTTCGCCGTGACTCCAAGCACAGAAACGCCTAGAATCGTTCATTGTTGTCGGTCTCTTGAACCTGGAATGAGTTTATTCATTGTGCAAAGTCCAGCATTCGAATATTCGAAGATGAAACTCAAGGGTTTGCCAGTTTTACAAGCTATTAGACGTCTGCAGCTGACAAACAATAGGTGCAAAAGCTGCTCTCGTAAGTTCCACTGTAATTATTTCACTTGAAGATTCAACATTTCTTCCAACCTAGAATAATTCCATTCTATATTTTCTTTCTTCGTTTTCTGGATATGAAATTTATATAATACCTCACAAAATAATTAAATGTTTTGTAATTGATTAAAATAATGGTACAGCAATTTTTAGTGGCGACTCTGAGGACGAATTTAATGTCTATCTGCCTGCTATCACGTAGTGTACTTATAACAGGATATTACCAATTATTTATACTATTTTTGCGAAGCGAATGATCAATAACTTTTCTATCAAATTTCATGGGTTTTTCATATTCCTGCATTTCCAATGAAAATCCAATTCCGAAATTCAAATCGGTCAAATCGATTTCGATCGGACGAGCAGGGTTTCGTGGATTTGACACACTCGCGTGGGTGCGCGAATATTCGAATAGTTCGTGGAACAGAATATTTATTGGGAGGATTAATTATAACTATTTTCATAAAGGAACACCAATTTCGAAATTTCTGTTGGTGAAATCGATCTCGATCGACCGATGTGTTGCGAATCCGACAAACTTGCGGAGTGTTCCAAATATTGAAACGATTTGCAAAGCAAAATATTTATAGAGCTGGTTAATTGTAACTATTTTCATAGGGGAACACCAATTTCAAATTTTATGTTGTTGAAATCGATCTCGATCGACAGAGGGGTTGCGAATCCGACAAACTTGCGGAGTGTTGCAAATATTGAAACGATTTTCAGAACAGAATATTTATAGAGTTGGTTAATTGTAACTATTTTCATAGAGCAACTCCAATTTCTGTTGGTGAAGTCGATCTCGATCGACCGAGGTGTTACGAATCCGACAAACTTGCGGAGTGTTGCAAATATTGAAACGATTTGCAAAGCAAAATATTTATAGAGTTGGTTAATTGTAACTATTTTCATCGAGCAACTCCAATTTCTGTTGGTGAAATCGATCTCGATCGACCGAGGAGTTGCAAATCCGACAAATTTGCGGATTATTCCAAATATCGAAACGATTTGCAGAACAGAATATTTATATGGCTGGTTAATTATAACAATTTTCAGCATCGGGGGACTCTTATTTTTGTCTGGCCGACGACAGTATCGTCGACAGGGCATCCCGGTTGCGAAGCTTGTGAAATTCCATCGTGGAGCTCCACGGGGGTGGAATGGTATGGGGGTGTTATTGGGTCGCGGCCACTTAATATGCAAATGCATCGTAGAGAGGCGGCTTGCTACTGCTGCTGTTCACCGTAACCGGAGCAGGCGGGACCAATACTTTAATTTGCATTTAAAATTGCTCAAGGGTTGACAGTCGCTACCTTGTTCTCCCGGCCTCTTATTTCGGCCAGACTGGCCGCGAAACAAATGCCCCTCGTGTAATCACTGTTCGATGGATTGCCGATGATATTAGGGGCGCTGTAAATAGAGTTCCGTTATCGGGTTACAGCGTATGAAATAAAATGGAATCCCGTTATTCGATTGGCTGCCTAATAAACCTCTGACGCGAGAAAATGATCAATAAATCGGTTTCGTCCGTTCGTTTAAACTTTTCTAGTTCGATATTTGGTATTGCAACAAACTGGTCTGAAATGAAAATTTAATTTTTCTTTCCATACGTTTAATATTTTGAAAATAATATAACAGTAGACGTAAATTTAAATTACTCGTTTCTGTTATAAATGCATAAAATCTATCGATTATAGAGATCTCTCGGAAGCCAATCAACGAAGATATCTAAGCATGAGAACTGAGATTTTTGCATCGTACAATGAATTTGAAAAAATACCACTGAGTACAGAGTTTCTGAAGAATATAACTTGTAACGCACAAGTAATCAATCATTTCTAAAACACAATTCGTAGCATTCAGTTTGCACGGCAGATTTGTTGTTAAAAAAAGCAAACGAGAAATTCCACGTGCTCCGTGCCTCGACGAAAGACTCGCGGAACGGAAGTAACGCAATACGGATTTATAATCGTTAACAAAATCAAACCAGCGATTCCGCCGCGTTCAGGAAAAAGGTATCGCAAAACTGGAGTGTCCCCGAGCTCATGAATAAAAAAGTTCGCGCAGTTCGTTCCAAAGTTCGGTAAAAAACGCCGCGGGAAATGTTCCGTCGTGAATCTCTCGGTGGACAACATCTCGTTTGCTCCTCGAAAACCGAGGTACGCGTACGCCGCGCACCTGAGTATTCCCGAGGATCGCGCGGTTCCAAATGAACCGAAGTTAGAACCTGGCGGAGAAACTTGGAACATCGTCCGGACAACTGTGATACGTATTACACAGCCTGGCGGATACTTGCGTCCGATTTATTTATACGATTCTCATGGTTGAATCGAGCCGAGCGTGGACGCAGAGGAGCGCGGTGTATTCCCCGAGTCAATTGTCACGTCGCGTCGTCGGGCAGATGTCATGCAACGCGCAACCCTTTCCCAGGCCCGCGGAATCGAGGCCCTCCGCCTCTGGATTGCTGTTTAATACAAACAACGGGAAACGTCCGTGAGCTTTGTCAGTCGTGCTTTTTGTCCGACGCCGAGGATTTACTCGGGTCACGCGTTACCGGGCGCGATATTATTGCGACATCACCCGCGCCCGCGCCCGCGTGTCCGCGCGAAATCTCTGTAAAACTAAATTCGAATAATACCGCACGCTCTCTCCCTCTACGAGAGCGCGACACGCTTGTTTGGAGAATTTTGATCAAACATTTATTGTGCACGGCCGCGTTACAAAGCAAACAACGCGGAATACGCGATTCCGCGGCGCGCGCGGCTACCAACGCGTATTTTTAAAGACGGATACCTAGACGAATAACGTCGCCCGAAGCAATTTTGCCGATTTTCGTCGGAAATACCCTTCGCAAACAGGGACATTCGTACTTTTCGAATGAATAATACGTTTTGTTAATGAATTAAAACTCGGGTCAGTCCCGCAGACGCCAGACGGTGGTGGAAAAAAACTAGGAATTGCCACGAACGGCCGCCGGAACGTCAAATTTAGCGCGCGTGGTCCCGCAGTTCCTGGATACCTCAAGAAGCCGTGTAGTAAATTACAGTAGCCCCGAAGGGATCGACGATACAGAGCTACAAGCCTGTTGCGGTGTGTTCACAATCCCGCAAACCCTTTCTGGCTGTTGGGGCGACCCTCCCACGATTCCTTCCTATCGCCGCGCCGCACCTCTCCCGCACTGTTCGGTTCAAACATCCAAAGAAGAAGCAACAGATACAACCGTCGCCGGAAGAGGATATCCGAGGGATGAGAAAACGTGTCAGGCAGGAGAGACACTCGGGGACGAGTAAAGCGACATCGAATGTATCGTTTCGCGGTGAACTTCCCGCCGGAGTTTCGGTGAAATCGTGTCCTGCAGCGGAGCAACCGTTTCACGGACTACCGAGCACCGTGGTTCCGTGTGCGGAGCAAACCGCCGAGCCGCCGCGAGTCTTGTCGACTTCCGGTAAACACGGATGTCGCATTCTTCCTGATCGGATGGCTGTACAAGACGACTACCCTCCCAAAAAATGCCAGAACTTTCGCCCCGCAACGTTTCACTCGAGACGATCTCGCTTTGTACGAGGACAGATACAGTGGACTTCTTATAGATTCCCTAATTATTCCCTAATTGTGGTTTTAAGAAGTAATAAAGTAATTTTTCATAGATTCCCTAATTGTTCACTCTCCACGTTGACCCGGAATTAATCAAAACTAAGTGACATGAACTACATTAGGAACAGCAGAGACTAATGGATTCACGAAAAGCGTGAAGTTCGGATAGTAGAGGTTCTATTTCGGGGATAAAACGTGTTCGTAAACGTTTTCATACGCAAATAATTAAGAACAATAGAGGATTGTCAATGGTTTGTTTATACGCCTCGACGCCCAGCGTTAAGGGATCGTTGAGAAGCATGTGATATCACTGTTCATCAAAAATATGTGTTTGATACTACTGAATTGAATTTTATAATTGCAAAAAGGTAGCTCTTCTAAATAATGAAGAACAAATATTTTTATAAACTCTTGTGATATACTGAAATATTGTTGCCCTATCCTTTCCAATTGCCACTTGTTCGTTTAAACAACCGTTTCAATTTTGCTCTGCGCGTACTGGTCGAGAACGAATCGCACTTTTTAACGCGATCTAGTGGAATGAGAATACAAAAAAAAAACAATCCGAAATAATTCGGTAAGCAAATACAGTCCGAAAGTGCTATATCGAGCAACACTAAATTTTGTTTCGGTGTTATCATACTTTGTCGCGGCAATTGTACCGATTGAATCGACACAGAAATTGCGACAATAGTTGCAACCATCGAGAGAGGTGGAGTTTTATTTTGCAGTTACGATCATCGAATTTTTGTTCGACGTATACACGCGATACAAACACTCCGCGAAAACAATTTTCGACTTGACACTGAACGTAGCATTGTGTCAACCACGTGCAGTATCGATTTATTCAGCGTGTTTTTTTGCAACTGAAAAAACCGCTAATCCCTACCGACGGAAATACGGTAATATTTTGGGTTGAACCAGTGAAAGAGATTTGTCAAACTGAAATTGTTTGTTCGCAATTTTTAACGTTCCTCAATTTTCATATACCGCATTAACCACAAATATTGAAAAAATAACGTTATCAGCTATTTATTAAATTTTTTTTTACATAGATAGCTATTAGAATCTACTGTTTGTTATGTCAACTTCTCCTCTCTATGATCGCGTTCACAAACGATGCGAGCATATCGAGGAAATAATGTATGGTACTTTTCAAAGGAAGATTCGTTTTCACGGTTTTTACTCGGCACGGCTCGCAGACCGGCAAATTTTAATTAAAAAGGAGCCTATCGAAAAATATTCATGGAAATACCACCGGTCACGTGACTTCTCTATTTGACTTTTAATATTTCTTCCATCACGGTCAGCGTGATTTCACACTCGCCACGGCTGAAAAATAATTACTTGTTGCACGGAACCAGTAATATCGGCCGACTGGAAAATTAATATAGTTTTTGGTGTAATAATAACGGACGTTAATGAATTAATAAACAATGCACTCGTGATATTAAACCGCGCTACGGGGATCGGCGTGCCGAGTAAATAATTCGTAGCTGCAGTCGCGACTGGCGAAATCTGTTATTTAAATAATCTTCGGAATCTATGATGAAGTTTATTAGTATCGCAGCCGCGTTATTGGGAAATTGTTGGACTAGCAAGATGAGGAGACAAGCGTGGAAGGTACAGAGGAACGATCGAGCCGCGCGACGAGAAAATACGGTTCGCAAAATTTACACATTGCTTGAAAAATTGATTTTTTCAATAATTTTAATACGTTCAGTGTCGACACGTTAAATTCTTTTGGTATTTTAACTTTTTTGCAATTCATCTAATTTTTATTAATATAAAATCTGACCATAAATGAGATAACGTTCACTCGTTAACAAGATTTGGCTGTAAATTCTCATAAGTGAAAGGAAAAACACTTCTCATTAAGACACGATTGCTTTTTCTTAAGTAAAGGGAGACACTACGTTGTGAAACGTATGCAGAAATCGAAACAGCGACGTGGGACACGATTTTTCGTAAAGCGACGACGCAATTTTTGCCGGTTAAATTGATTTTTCTGCGCAGTTTATGTGTAAGTATTACGGTACATATTTTATTTATTCAAATGCACGTTTCATCGAAGTATATTGAATATTCATGAAATGTTGTATTTGCTGGGACATGCCATACAACCCGACAGCAAAATCCCTCCATGGATGGAAACAGATGTTCCCTATAGATTTTGTTGCACTGCATCTGAAATGGGCCTATTCAATCGAGTTTCTTTCAAATTTTTTAAAATAACACCGCTATTATTACCGAATAATACATTACATTTGCCGTAACAATACTGCAAATCTACTCTAAATGTTCATTTCTAAAATACATCATAAATGTACACGAAAGTCTTAAACAATATCCAAGAATTTAAACGAACAACGTGAAACCAGTGGATAGAAAAATTAACCAATAATTTACCTCATCAGAAAGTTAAAAATCATAGGATATTGAGGGAGATAAAAATCGTATGACAATGAAAAAATGGAATAAAAATAAAAAAATGATTAATTATTGCATAGAGCGAGCCATTGTAGTGAGACAAACTGGGTTCTTTCATGTTTTTGACAAAAGCAGCACGGCAGTTCGCCGACTGCAGTTATTTCATGGTTAAACGAGGAGACAAGGCCTTAAAACTCAATTAGCGAGCGATTTTTATAAAACACATGGTCCGCCCATCCCTTGCTCTTCGATCGTTAATAACTATTGACGTCTCGCAAAACCCACGACGTTGTATACGCCGCTACCCATCATTCTCGAGTCGCCAACCCTTGGACCCTAATGCCAGGGAAAATTTTCTGCAGAATAGAAACGCATTGTGTTTTTTGTTATTTTTATTTAGTAAAAATAAGAAAAAAAGGAAGAAAACGTCCGCGCGCTCCCAGCCTCTCATGTTTGTAACGACCACCATTTCGTATTTTACGCGGAATGAAATCAAATTACTTTTACAGGCGGCTTTTGTTGAAGTTGTAACGCATCGCGGGTAACATTCAAGAGGTTAATGAGATTTCTTTGTTGCAATTTTTTAATATTTCGCGAAAATAGCGTGTTACATTTTTCATTAAGTATTGTCGTTACCGAGTCTATGAATAAACCAAGATCAGTTTTTCTCAGACATGCTTTTATTAATTGTGCCACTGTCAAAGAGTTTTCATTGAAAAACTAATTACAAAATTCATAAAAATAATGGTGACGTTAATGTATTTGCAATCAGCATGTATGTTCAAATATATAGATATTCGTGTAATGAATAAAAAAAAAAGAAAAAAACTGTATTTAATGTTTCACGTTAAGACGACTGTTAGAAGTAAGTTTAGTCGTATTCTGTGGTAATAAATAATCAAACAGCAGCGTGCAGATCAAAGTTTTGTTATTTCTAACTACATAGAAATTACGCAAAAATTTTATTTGAGCTTTTTTCGAATTCACCGAGGAAAGAGTGTACACTTTTCATAAAATTGTTATTTATAAACAGCACACGCGCCTGAAACAACCGCCCCGCCTGAGTAAAAAGCGCGGTCATTTAAATAAGAAGAGGCTAAATTTTCCCTCGATTAGGTTTCACGAATTCAACCGCACGATTTCGCGAACCGTGGAAAGGGTTTCCCGGCTACTTGAATATTTATAAGAAAAGGACGCCGCGTTAAATTTCCAAGGAGGTTTACAGATGTCGCCGATTTGGCCAGCCTTTGAATACATTAACCCGTTCAGGATCGATTTATTCGATGGTTCCTCTCGAAATCGACACGGAAACTGTCGGTGAATTACTTTCATCGTCTTGGGTTAAATTATCGAACTGAAATAAAATGCAATTAATATCTTATTGGAATTCGATGAAGCAATTTCGTTGTACCGTGTTGAACGAAGGATATTTAAATCTATCTCTCCGACTCTGATTTACATTTATTTATAATTTTAACAAAGTACGACGATGTGAGTAATGTGGTGGGCATTCGTTTAAAACGAGTTTCTCGTTCTTTCGTTTGTTTCATGTAATAAAAGTTTATAAGCATCGTATATATGAAGACCGTAATTTCAAATCTAACGAGAAACAACATTTTTTGTAGGACTATTCCGTCGACTTCTGTTGATCTATATTACGAAGAAGTATTAACTCGTAATTGCGTCGATCGATAGTTCCGTCAAAAAATTCTATACTAATTATTAGACTGCAGATTTTACGCGTTTATGATAAGAATGAGTAGATCGATCACAAAGCAGTGGAAACATTCGTTTAGAAACACCGTTGTATTAGTTCCAACTGATTAGGATCATTGAAAAAAATAAATAAAACAGACAAATCGTGGTGCACACGGGCAGCGGATAATTCTATATAAGAAAATAAGAGAAACTTTCGGTACAACATTTTTTTATTCGACGCTTCGTTTTCGAGAAAATCGAGTTTGGAAATTCAGCGTCTGGCGCGTCTGACCATGACCAACCAATTCTACTTCTTGCATATAGCACGCGAATCCGACTGCTCTTTGAACTCGATTTTCTCGAAAACGAGGGGTCAAACGAAAAAATGTTATTCCTTTCTTTCGATTCGCTGTTACATGTAGAATCACTCTCTACCCTGTTGTACTACGATTTCCGGCCCACCCTGCATAGAGACATGTAATTATAGAGGCTGAGCATCATTTTAACTCGAAAATTAAACATTTTCTCCGACCTAGAATAATTCTATTGTGTACGATTTTTTTCATTTATGGATATAAAATTAGTAATTGATTAGATACCAGCATATTTAATGAGGCAAACAATATTGTGAATAATGGGACTTTTAGTGGTGACTCTGAGTCACTGAATGCTAAGGGATACAAAATATATAAATAACCGAAATAAATAAAAAAAAAGCGTGTCCATTAAAGTGTCCAGATAGCGTAATTTAATTTTTCCACAACGCGGCGCTCATCGAGCACATTCTCTCGGAGTCAGCCTGAACGGCTCCACCGATTTCGTAAGCGGCTGGTCGGACCCGCTCAAGGGTTCAACCACTAGCCGGTGCTCATTAAAGTCCCGTGTATACCAATTATTCCTACTTTTATTCGTATGTAATTATCAGGACACAATGCGCGAGGCGAGAGCCGGCCTGCCGTACCGTACTGTACCGTGAAACTGATTAAATTCGCTGGCGAAAAACACGCGCGCTCGCCGTTTCGGTGGACGGCGACAGTCGCCACACAGATTGTCGAACCCGATGTCAAACTTCGCGCGTCGTCGGGCAACACGGCGCGCCCGGTAAAAAATGTTTCCGACCGTTTTGTTTTCCCCGTGTAAAAGTGACGTTATCGAGCACGCCGCTCAATCGTTGGTGAAATTTATTAAAAGGGACCAAAAAAAAAAAAGAAAAATAAAACGAAGCTGAAAGAATTGAAGGGAAAAAGATAAAACGAGAGAGCGGTAGACAAAGAGAGAGATAGAGAGAGAGAGAAATATTGTATACTACACATCGCAGCTTAATCGCGTCCAATTATTCGACGCGGCTCGGCACGTACACGTGTATCATATTTATTGGGGAATAATCGAGAAGAAAGGTAGAAAAAGGTAAACGGCGTTTGCGTGCTTGTTTATCGCGTAGTTTGAGTTCGTGAATTGATAGCGGAATCGCGTTAATTGCGCGCATCTGTTCCAAAAATAAATCACCGGCCACGCGCGGTATTCCGCGGAACGAAGTGGAGAGACAGAGACGTATACATACATGCCTGCGTACACATATACACGTATGTTCGCTTATCATACGTGGAAATTCATGGATCCACCACCAATTTCATTTTACCCTTCGTTGATCTCTCCCTTTAAACGCTTTGGGAAATGTGAAACGTTACCGGTAATCCTGAAAGCACTAACGAACAGACTTTTTAATTACACAACGCGCGAGAGAGAGAGAGAGAGAGTTTGTCATTCTCGCTGTTATAATAGTGTTCCGTTTTTCCTTTATCTCGCGGTGTATTTGACGCCTAACGAGATAGAATGGACCGAAAGATTTCGTGGAAAAAATTTCAATTACCGTGCCCGGTCTTGTAAAAAGATATTCCTTTTACAATCTTGTCGCTTTTCGTTTCATATCTCGGGTTTTCGTTGACTTTCGCTGTATTTTCGGCATCAAGCAAAAATTCTACTGAAGTCTGCTTTGTCGTTGTTATTAAATAAACAATGGTAAACTATTTTTACCGTATATGTAAATTTCAAAAATTTTTTGGACTACGTATTTTTATACAAAATGCAAGATTCGAGAAGTACGTAGACATTCTTTTATCTTCTTCTACTCATTTTTGTCCCCAGACCGATAAAATCAGCTGCCTACTGATAATTAACCCTCTCGCTACAATGGACGAGATATCTCGTCACCATGCTATCGTACGTACGATGCTATGGACGAGATATCTCGTGTATCTTTATTATACTGAAAGGGTTAAATATATATTTATTTAATATTTATATCGTTATTTATTACAATATTTATTTTCGTTAGAGTATTATCATATTTAAAAATTTTTTTTTAATCCGTTGTAATATTACAGTTTTCACGTTTCATATTTTTACCGATCCACATACAACAGTTAGCACAGCGAAAATTGCTAGAAATACTGCAACTTCGAGATTTATTTATTAGAACAGTCATTGTCAACGTTCGTGATTGTGCCGTCAAGAGCTTCGACATTGGACAACGAAATTAGCCGGAGAATTTCACGATATCTATTCGGCTTCTCGTCGAAAATTTCTTCCCGAGCAGAACGAATCAATTTGTTTGCCGTAGCCGCGGGATTAAATTGAAAACAGCGAATTTCGGTTGAACGCGATGGAGCGGGGGTGTGGGCTCGATAACTTCTCTGTCCCGTTTCCCGTTACAGTCGGTGCCGCTAGAAACTGGCTGAGAAAACATCCGCGCGTCTCTCTCTCTCTCTTCCGCCATTTCGGTTCTCCGTCGTTCGGTAGAGATGCGTTCACCTTAAATTACGACACGGTGGCGGCGGCCTTTCTTCCACCCTCTACGTCATTACCCTTCAATCTTTCTCTCTCTCTCTGTCGCTATCTTCGTTGTATCTTTCTCTATCGCTCTCCGCTCTCATCGGATTAGGCATCGAGTAACCGATTGTAAACATGTGGCGAGGGTCGCGAAGACGCGGAAAAGGGGAATAGAAGTTTGTCGAGGTTGTAAGAGGAGACGATGGTAAATACCTTCTTCCTTATCTTCCCGTCGTCTTCCGGCTGGCTTGTTCGTTTCGGCTCCCATTCTACTTACACGAACCTCCGAATCGATAGCGTGGCACTCCTGCCTTGCACGCGTCCGTGCTAACGAGCCGATGCCGGCCGACGTGCGACGTCTCGTTCCAGTTTTCTCCATACCTGAAAAGTCCCAACATTATGATGAAAAACGCACTAGAATATCCCAACGTACTCGAAAATATTCGGGACCGAAACGTCTAGCGCATCGTCCAGTGACAGGACATCGTCATCAATTAATGTCATCATTTTAATATTCTGGATCGACATGGATCCTAAATAAACTCGTAAATCGGTCTGGAGCGTTATAAATTGTTACAAAACTTTTTTCCTCCAAATGATTTCTGTATAGGTCTTTTACCAAAATATTCGTGAGGATTTTCCGGTTAAAATAACACTAAACACGACGCAGTCCGGATCGTATTTGCTCGTGTAAGACACGATGCAGCCTCGATTATTCGAACTTCACGTATATCATTGTACAGGGTGTATAAAAATTATATGTCACGAATACTGTGGAGGGATTCTATACCTCTGGATCGGTGGAGATCTGTTTAAAAAATTGACCGCGAAATTAACTTTGACCCTTTCTTTTATGGTTAAAAAACTTTTTATCGTATCGTAAAAGTCTCACAGGAACAATGGGTCTCGAGTCAACCGTTCTCTTAAAAAACAACTTTGACGTTTCATAAACTAATTTCTTCCATACGTCTATAGGGTGTCCCAAAATGGTATAAACGTGGAGGGAATTATTCTACATGAGAAAATAAATTGATAATATGTTAGTGAAAAGTTCGTTGAAAATATGAGAATAAATGTTTTTCATTTGACGCCTCGGTTTCGAGAAGTTAATGTTTGAAAATTCAGCGAACACGCGTGCTCTTGAATAGCAATCGTTTGTCGCGTCTGTTCATGACCTACTAATTCTACTTGTTCCAAAAGTTAAGCACGCGAACTTGACGGATTTTTAAAGTCAATTTTCTCGAAAACGAGGCGTCAAACGAAAAAAATTATTCTATATTTTCAATTTATTTTCTCATGTAGAATCATTCCCTACACGTTTATACCATTTTGGGAAACCCTGTAGTCATATGGAAGAAATTAATTCACAAAACTTCAAACTCGTTTTTAAAGAGAACGGTTCACTTGAGATCCATCGATCCTTTGAGACTTTTGTCCCTTGCGATGAATACGATAAAAAATTTTTTAACCTTAAAAGAAAGGGTCAAGGTCAATTTTGCGGTTCAATTTTTTAACAGATCTCCATCGATCCAGAGATATAGAATCCCTCCATGGTATTCGTGACATATAATTTTTATACACCCTGTACTTCTCGTAGACCCAGTCTCGCGGCTATTTAGCTTAATTTTGATTGAATTTGTATTAGGTTGGGGAAAAAGAAATCCATTATTTTTGCGTGAACTTCAAGATTTTATTTAACATATTTCGGATTGTCCGATTTGGGTGAAATATGCACCGTTTTGTTCTATAATTTGTTGCCATTTTAAAGGTAGCTTCATAATGCCTCTCTCATAGAAGTCTTGGTCCTTATTGGCGAAAAACTGTAAAATGTACCGAATTTTCTCTTTGTTGACTTCCATTTTTAACACCCTGTAACTCACAACTGAATGGACCAAACAAAAAACAGCAAAAGAATTTTTTTAGTGTGAAATGTCACCTTGACAACGAGCATAAATCTGAAATTGTTTGATCGATACTTTACGAGATATCGATCACTACAGTCATCTACCAAAAAGATTATGAATTTCTTTTTCCCCAACCTAATATATCCTGGATCGACATGGATCCTAAATAAATCGCTAAGTTATCGATCGTTACAAAAATAGTTCGTCGGAGTATTGTCCTCAGAGTTACGGCATTTCTTCGCGCCTTGATTGCTCGTCGCCCTGTGGCCACGATCCCGCGAATTCTCGGACGATCAGATTGTCTCTCTCCGGCGACTGCTCTCGCGCGCAAAGAATTAAGAAAAAGTTCCGCGAATCTGAAAGTTTCCTTTGCATCGCGACGGAGGACGACGATATTAGTTTCCGCCGGTAGACGCAACAGCCTTGTCTCGGTCTGTGGGCGAGGGGGTGTCATCGCGGTTTACCTCCCCCCGGCCATTCCCCGATTCCCTTTATTACTTTATTCCGCGATCTTTTCCAGCGGCCCTAAGAGAAGGGAACCGTGTTCCGCTGGGGACAAAGACATAGAAGAGAACAACGGTGAACTGGGGGAGGGGGGGTTGGTTGACAGGGGTAGGGGGTATAGAACGTTGCAGCTCGTACAGGTCTAGAAGAGGAGCAAAGTATTATGAAAGTATTTTCCTAACCGACTGGCAAAGCCCCGAAGACATTTATTCCGCGAAAAATGAAGTAAAATAAATGTAATGTAAAGGGCAAACTGGCTCCGGTGGGTAGCAAAGAGGGCGTTGGTCCACCCCTCCCCCTCTCCCTACCCCAGCCTGTTGCGAGAGCCGTCTAGAACTTCATTGCGGTTCCTTCTGGAGGAAAGGGCGAAGAGAGCGAGCAAGATCGAGAAGGTTAGAAAAAGATGGAGGACCCGGAGCTGGAGAAGGCACGGGAGTTCGAGTGTAAAAAGTCGACGGAGGAGATAGCAGCAACAAGCTCTTCTGTCTTTTCAGCCTCGGCATTCCTCCGGTGCCTGTTCTCCTCCTCTTTGCGCGACGGCAGATCCCCTCTTTTCTTTCTTTCTTCTTTTTTTTTTAACGTTCGCCCTTCTTCATACTTCTTTCAATATGTTCTTTCGCCGAATCTTTGTCTAGACCCGACGTTTCCTCCGTATGGCAAAGCTCCACTTTTCAACTTGACATCTTTAATTCTCTTTTCTGGCATAATCGTCTTAGAGGGAGGGGGCAGTCACCGGTGGAAAGGGGTGGTGGGGACGAAGGAACGGCACAAGCGGGGTAACCATCTGAGAAACGATCCACGACACGCCGCGAAATTTCCGTTTCCTCTGTCGTCGACGGCGACGACGACGTAGTCTGCTCTTCGAACCAGATTATACCGAGAGGTTTGGGACCACTTGTAGATTTAAGGAAGAGAACTTGCTATGCGATTCGATGGTTAAAGGGTCTGTGGGTAAATAATCTACGCTCGAGCATACCTAAACGTCCCAGGATATCCAACTTCCGGGTAAATCATTTACGTTTGGCCGGGGAGCGTTGCCGAGCACTGAATCGCGAAAGAAATCGGGGCTTGGTGCTGATTGTACGATTAAGTGACCTCCGAACACGCTCTCTCTCGAGAGAGACGATAAGAACTGCCAATGTCCAAATTTATTTATATGTTTTTCGTTCGGCATGCAGACGATAAATTGGAGTTAATAGCTTTAGTCCAAGTAGCCGCTTTCATTAATTAATTCCAGTGTTATGTGAGAAAATGAACAAAAAATTTAATATTCTCCATTTCGCATAATGATCCCCTGGCTAGTTACGAAGTTTGTCCATGTCAATTTTCGAATTAAATTAATAGTTTTGCGTATTACGTCGATTGAATTGTACTATAATTATATAGTTAAGTCGTAAATAATTATAGCACAATTATATATATATATTTTTTACCAGGAATAATATTGTAAAAGCGAAATCTGAGTAGAACGATAGATGAAAAATATGCGAGGAATACGGGTTGATTTTCTATTTCCGAATTCTCTCATGCAGACGTATCTCTAGATAATGAATATTTCTATTGATCCATTTCGAGGACGAAAAATGTGGCAGTAATAATTTTAATCGTCGGAAGAGTGAAAACATAGAGTATTACAATTTTAATTATATTTCCGAGGGGAATTCCGAAATTCTTCCTTTCCCGACGAAGCAGAAAATAATGGTCGGATTTTGTTTTCACTGGGAAAAAAGTCTCCTGTCGTTGAAAATATGATGCTCAAAAGGAACGTTCCAACGTGTGAATATTAAATACGCGAAGAGTAACGCTGAATGTATTAAATCAAATATATTTCCGGAAGTTGTAGGAATGCAGATGTTTCTAAAGCTTCCATTGTTCCCTCTGCAGTCGTATTCGCGAATTATGCGAATGAAAATCGTTAATTACATGGGAAGCTCTATTAATTAATTAAAAGCATCCTTCCGAGTATTTTCAGAATTCAGCATCAGTGCTCGATAATTAAATAAAAAGTTGGCAACAAGATACCTCCACGCGTATCTTGCAAAAAATATTGCAATAAAAATCGTAACAACGTTACGGAAATGTTTCGGAACAACTCTTTATTTGCTGTTAGCGATATACGATAGTATTTACTGTGCTCGGTGAATTATTCGTTCGTTCGCAGTAGAAAAATTCGTGCGCACAATAATTACTTCGAGAAGAAACAAAACATTTAATATTTATAAATTTCCTCGTTGCACAAATAAATATTTACGAAACGATTGTTAAAAGTAATTTAGACAGGCGTTATTTCCTCGCGTGTGTTCCAGAAATTTCATTTAACGAACAATACTCGAAGAAGCGATTATTTAGCAGAGCTAATCTTCAGGTTTGTTTGAAGGGATTTTTTGTTAGTACTTGGTCGTCGCGCTGTGAAACTAAGAAGTGCCATTAAATAACTGGAAAGTCAATTGGAACAATTCGAACAAAGACTGGTTTAAATGATTCAGCAGGGAGTTTCGAACTTTCCAATCACGTTCAGCAATAGTTTCTCATTACTTGAAGTGTACACGGGATGCGCTCGCTGCTCTTGGCACCTAAACTGTGGTTCACTCTTTCTTGGACTCACGGTAGTTCGATATCGGAGTGGCCGATTGAAAGGAAGGAATGCTATTCCTGAATACGGAACGATATACCTCTCCCAGAATAGACTGGAGTCCGCTATTTCCTCAGCTTCATTCCCAACAATTCATCTGTGATCGATAATCGAACGCGCGCTCTTCTAAATAAAACATTTATTGCTCGTTATTACGTATTCCACGGTACGATATTCCCCTGATCTTATGAGACCATTTAATTCCGATGACGATCATGAAATGCTGCAGCAAATACGCAAAATAATTTATAACATTTAGGAATTAATAACAATCAGGAGAAACACTGTTACGAAAATAATGAGGATATTAAGATATCTCTAGTAAAAATATTCGAAGAATGTAAAAGCAATGTAAAGAGAGAAACAAACATCTATGTTTTTAAATAAAATGTCGTTAAATTGACACAGTGGTAAAAATATCAATAAAATATTAAAATAACGTCTATAAAATAATAATCGGTTTTTTTGCTCAAATCGATGAGTTAACATATACATCTTAGGATTTTCGGTTATGCGTTTAAAGAAATAGAAGTCACAAAATTTCGAGCAATTTACCTACAAATAACACAACAGTATAACTTATTTCGGGAAAGCTGCGTCAAATCGACGCGATGAACGGATGGAGGGTTAAAGCAGAGAATTTTTCATAGAAATCTGCATAAAATTGCGTGATAGAATTATTCCTCCTTGGTATGATACCTCGTAATCAGATTAAACACCGTGCCACTTAAGAGTCAAGTAAAAACGTACGAATAAAATGATATGGAAATATATTAATTTGGCGTCCGGACGTCTGGCCCCGGTAGGTCTCGTTAATTAAGCCGTGCAGAGGTTACAATGACATATCGGAGATATCCAGCGTTTGAACTTTAATGAGAACGATGTCCGTATAGGGGTGGTTAATGCGGTGACACGCACTGGGACACCCCAGGAGGGAGTGGCCCATCCCAGCCATTCTGGTCATTGCTCAGTCGATAATTACTTACCCCCGGCTTAATGTGGGAAGCTCATCAAACTGCCTGTGAAATATCGTTTTCACGCGCACATATGCGCGCGGCGGATCAACGACATAACATCGGGACACGTATTACGGATACCGGGGCCCGAAATTTATCATGTTTGACCGCAAAGGGTGTACGCCATCGATGAAAGTTTATGAGCCGCCGCCATGCCGTGCCGTGGCTCGAAGGATCAACGTTCCAACCAAAGATTTTATCTGCGATATTTCAAAGCTAAACAATTCACCGGCCATAAATTCGAGTAAACATCGCCCGTACTGGGTCGCCCCGTTACGGAGTTAATATAGTTTATTTTCCGGCGCAATAATACATAAGTGATTCGCATGTTTTGAAAGGGGCGCGCCGTTCGATTTAATGGCGCCGTTAAAGTGCAAGGCCATTTTGTTTTCGGGATATTTACCCGGTGAATTATTATTACAGGAAAACAAGCAAATTAAACAAATTCCACGAAATGTTATTTCGAACGATTTTATCTGTGGTTTCTACGAAACAGATTTACGCGGGAAGAATTTATTATTGCGAGGCAAACGAGAATAATAACGTATCGAAATTGTTATTTAGCGACTATACCTTATTTTCGTGTAATATCTCTGGTTTCTTTAATCTTTCTAATTCGTTCTTAAAAACTTATATTTGTTCTTAGAACCCCAGAATGTGCATCATTATTTGTGCGCTACAACATTTACAACAATTAATGTATTCTTTGTTTTCTGTTACAGATTCGGAATCTAATCGGTCCCATGTCGCGACACCAACGATCGGTGCGTACATATTTACGATTCTCATCACCTGCAATTTTATTTTTACCTTTTTATTTGTAACAACGCTTTACCTAAAGCGAGTCACGTAATATTTGTTCTGGAATATGAGTGTATATCTGGCAATATCAACGTTTACGTCGACGAATATCGAGCTTCGTCGATACAATACGAATATTCTATATTAATTATAACACAACAATCAAATAGTTTACGAATGTACTGGATGATACACCTAGGTAGGGCCAGGCTGATGTCAATAACAACAAGCAATTACACAACCATAAAATATTTTTATAGAAATAGTAGGCAGGAAATTGAGTTAAAATTTAAAAGCTTGGATAATTTCAACCTGAATATTGAACGTTGATTCCTGGACATTAAACATTGACGCTTAAACATTCAGAATTCCTCATTCCACAGTCAATATTTAACACGCGACATTCAATATTCAACATTCACAACTCTTTATACTGCATATTCCGCGGTGAAAATTCAACGAGAAACATTTAACATTGGACATTCAATTCTAGAACGTTTCAATTCAACGAACTAGTGAAGACTTTCTGGCCAAACCATCGTACAAGTGGATACGCAGAGACAGCTGACTCGTGTGAGCGCGTGTGTTTCCCTATCCGCAAAATGATAGAATTGCGCACTCGAAAGTCGCGGTTTACAATTACCGGGAAACACGAAAGCATAGAAAAAGGGGACGGAGAGGAGGAGTTCTAATAAAAGGCCAACGACCGTGGCGCGTTCACAATAAAGAAATCGGTAAACCAATGGGTTAAAGGAAAGAATTGGGTGGAGCTCGGTGGGGTTTGGGAGGGGGAGAGGGAAACGGCAGAGCGGAAGCCACGAAATGATGAGAAAGGAACGAAATAAGTACCGGCAACAGAATTTTATTTACGGGGAACGATTCGTAGATAGGAGAGGACCGCCCTCCGGTCCTGTTTCCTTCGTTCCCTTCCGCGCCGAAGGCGGGGAACGAGGGGTTTCAAGCTTTTTCAATTACAGACACAAAGTTACGGTTGCAGATTGATATCGACCGAAGCACAGTCGTCTGGCTTTAAAACTAGCCACGGAAATAATTAAGGATTCGCGAAATTAAAAGTCTATCCTTAACAACATCGGCATAATTGCAGCGATTCTCTCATGCCCCTACCCTCCCTCCGCCGCCGCCACGTCCACGGCCTCTCTCGCTCGAATATTTCTTACCCCGCCCCACGCCTTTTTCCGCGGGCATTAAAACTCAATGAAAGGATCCTCTGCCCCGTGAACCACTCCCACGGCAGCTTATACCCTTAATTAATAACCCAATTGCATCCGGAACGATACATATAGCCCATTGGCCACGCTTGCCTCCCCTTTCTTTGAGCCCCAGACGATCGGCAACCTCCTCTCTGTGTCTGCTGGCTTCAAGCCGTACGTCTCTGTTTTCCATTTGCTGTTACAATTCTAACCTCAACCTGTCCCTCGTTTTCTCAGATTAATTTCGTCGTTCGGTGTCGAATCGATACCGCCATCAGAAATTAATATTACGAGTAAATGCATTTCTTAACTCTGCTTCGTTCGAGATAAAATATCACTGTAAATATTGTTGAAAAATATCGATTGCTAGCCAGAGATCGTAGAAGTATTCTTTCGCAATTAACGCTAAGCTGTTGAAATGTTTCAGCTTATACAATTGACAAGACTCTATTTATTTAGATTTTCTGTAATTTTTAAAAAAGTTTATCGAATCAATTTCTACATGTAAGTAAATTTATAATTTCAATAATTGCAAAATAAAATATACAAGTCATTTGACCGGCAGTGGTTGGTTTAATGTTATACGATGAAGATTATTGGCTGACTCGATTCATTTGAATTTGATGAAACATCGAGAAATTTAGTTTTAATAATTTTTTTTGCACAGCTCGGGGTCCATTGTGATAACTTCATTCGCAAAGAGGCTACTTGACAACAGAGAAGCTCGTTTCACGCAAGCTCGCGCTGTAATATTCAAAGGTGAACTAATTTTGCAGAATTGACACTGAATAAATTAACAGAACTTCCACGTGTTAATGACAGCCAACAACAATGCGGAAACAATGTCTCGATCGATAAAGCGCAGAGCAAAGCTGTAACGTGAACATTTCAAACGAGGTATGTCGCCTTCTCGGTGGATCCTTGTTTATTTATTATTTACCACGAGAAACTATTCGTTGTAACAACTTCGCGTTACAATATGGAAAAAGGTTGGTCGTTTAATATTTATAACATTTAGGTAACTCTAGTCTCCCACCGATCGACGCGGGAAACGTTTATTTTCCAATAACAAATTAATTCACTGTAGCACGCGTTTGGCAGTAAGTTCTTCTATATTAAAATCAATCAATGCGGAAAATTGATCACTTTTTCATGCAAGAGTATCGCCGACGGAATTTGCACAGCGTCGCGTTTAACGATATTTCGGATTTTTTTTTCTTTTTTCGCAAAGGCCATGAGAGTAAAATGAATTTCGCCTGGGTAAAATGCCGAGCGAGCGAGGGTTCGGCGTACACGGGATCGACCCAGTAAGGACATAATTTCAATTAGCAAACACAATTAGTGGGCTATTACGAGCGAGCCGTTTGGCTGGCCACGCGACCTCGCCGAGGCCTAACTGGCCGAACGGGACCGACCTGCATCTTGCCCGATGCGCGTTCCAGCACAATGTGCACACATTACACACGACGACAACGACGACGAGCGGCAGCAGTCGGGGGTCGTGTAAAAGCTGCCACTTTCTCCGTGTACTTTGAAACCAGCCTAGCCGACGGCAGCGTGCCGGGAAAATTCAATATCTTCGGTGTCTACCCTGACAAAAGCTTGTTCTTGGTCCTTTGCGTCGAACGACACTCATAAACAAGTCCTGATACGGAGACGAGAGAGAAAGAGAGAGGGAGAAAGAGAGAGAACGTTGCTACCTCTACCGGGATGCCACAGAGTTTCGTACAACGGGGGTGAGAGGGAGGGGGGCGAAGCGAAATTTTAACCAATTTTCCGTTTCCTACATAGTTTCTTTTTTGGCAAATTGAACGGCGCGGTGTTCAGCGTCGCTTTGTTGAGAAAATCAATACGCCACTGTATACATATAAAAGCAGGAAAATAGCTATTGTGAAGAACACGAACAGTTCAGTTTGTTGCGTAACGTTGCTCCCGGAAAATTGTTGAAACTGCGAAGGATGGAAATTGAAGAAACTCGAGCTTCGCTGGAAACTCTAGAAACCCCGGTTAACAACTACAGATCCCGAAACGTTCCTGCGGTATTTTTTAATAAACTTTCCCTGGACGGTGGTAAGGTTTCGAATATTGATGATTCCAACGATAACGGACCATTCTGAATTCTGTAGTAGAATATCAACTTTCAATACAGTACGAAATTTTTTTATTCCTATTATTAAAATTAGTTTAGGACATAATTTAGAACACTAAAATTAATTTAGAATATAATCTAGAATACTAAAATTAATTTAGAATATAATCTAGAATACTAAAATTATTTTAGAATAATCGCGAGATCGCATTTGTCAAGAATTTGTTCTATAATTTCAACGAATGTAACAAAAGCAAACAGATAATTTTAACTTGTAGTTCTAATGTTAAACATAAAATTCTATTATAAACTTTCAGATGTGGTCGCTAATTACCTAGTAGTTGATGCGATCTTAATAAATAAATAAGGAAAAAATAAAATATCTGTATAGGACCAGGAAAAGAAATAAATCAAGAATTTCTAAATATCCTCGAATATTTGAAGAATAAAATTATATTGCAAGCGCACTCGCAATTGTTTAATCGCGTCGTAGTCTGTGCTTTCGAGATCGATTTGCAACGACACACGAAAAGAGAGGCAACGGGAGAGAAATACGTGGGGATCCGATAGTTATTCAAACTCGGAGGGTCATCCTTACTATAAGAATACAACGGGTATTGCGTAAGCAGCTTGATCTGTAGACTCCTTGAAATCGAAGAAGATTGTAACTGTAGGGGTAGCCGTTGCCTTCGGGGCGTGCTTCACTCGCGACTCGTATTATTACATCGCCTTTCTCTTGTTCTAGGATTCGCCTCGGCGCAACGACACCTCCGGTTTTTCCTCGCCTCCTCTCTCTGTCTCTCTCCATCCAATCTTGTCTTTTACTTTCCGCTCGTTTCCGTCCGCCTTTGGAATCTTTTGTTTCAAATCGATAGGTACCTTTACGTAGTTTTCTGTTTCAAATGGAGCCTACACCCATTCACTCTCTCCTCGCCCAGAACGTTATGCCGCCCTGTTTAAAGGATCGTGCTCAGTCAGGAGACCGAGGAAACGTGATTTTTTGTCAAGTTTTCTCCCCGCAAATTGTAGCGAGTCTTCCCGCTAAAAACTCGCAATGTCTAGACAGAAAGTTCTCAATTAACCCCTTGTCTTACGATTTGTTTTACGGTTTCAGTGATCAGAACTTCTTTGCAGTTTGTAATTTCCTAAAAGAAGGAGAAAATTTTAATTCTATTTTTTTATTTTCAATTTTATTTCGGCTTAAAGGAAATTAATAACGTATTTATTATTAACGGGTTGTGACGAGGTCCTAAATACTACCACAAGTAGAAGAAACGAATATGTTCGAACTTAATAAATATTCGGAAGTTAAACAATCATTTTCACCGGTGCGAAACAGCTGAAACCGAGCTGAAAATAATATATCGATATTGTTGAGCATGAGCCCGATATTTCACTGATACGGTCTGTTTTATTCGGATGTAAGACGACGACTTCGGACCTGCTCTCGTCTAATTTCTGTCGGGCGTTCGCGATGCGTTTCCCTGTTGCTTAGCTTGAATAATGCCCATCATCACGATATTTTTCTGCAATTTACGATGTTCAATCAATTAACGTCATTCCCTTTTCCCGGGGTGTAACTTCTGTTTTGCAGCCAGGTTATTTCTTCGCGTTTCACATTGGCAAAGAACACGACCGGTTCCCCTCCGTTCGTCGTATTTCCTTGAAATTTTTCCCTTCGACTGCACCGCAACAAAACAACATCGGCTCATTCCGAGTTCTCTTTCCTTATGCATTGTATTATTTGAGATGTTCTCTCTTTACGATGACGGAAACATGTCGAAATTTTATATCGTTGCAGGAGCCCGTCTCCTGTATTTCATTACTGCTTCGTTAGAGACGCAATAGTCTCGTTATAACTCCCTTATAAAAGTATCCACATCGTTATTGTACAATAGAAGGCCAGAGGCGTCCGTGCTATTTCAATCGAATAAATTGTATGGCGTCGCTGATGCTAGGGAAGAGACGTTTTTGATCAACGATGACAGAGAGAATAACGCTTTCGAACGACAAACACTTTGTTTCTAGAAATTGTAATAAGTAGAGGGTGTTTGTGTAATTTCCAATTTTTGCATATCAATTTGATGAAAACGGAATCGAATAGAATATTATTTTTATTTATTTTTGTATATTAATTTGAAGGAAGTGGAATCGAATAGAATATTATTTTTTTATTTATTTTTGTATATGAATTTGAAGAAAGTAGAATCGAATAGAATGTTATTTTTATTTATTTTTTTATATCAATTTGAAGAACGTAGAATCGAATAGAATTTTAGTTTTATTTACTTTACGGTAATAGATCTTTCTAGATCTAAAATAAATAAAAACTGTAGCTGCAAATGCATGAAGTCAAAAATATATGGGCTAAAATAAAATGTCTCGGACGTTTATTGTTATTATTCACGCGAATGTTTGGATACAGTTTAATATTAGCAACGTTCTATTTGCTTCCTGTAGATTTTTTAATTGAGAAATCAATTTAATTGTAACCGATCGTTTTGGTACAACATTTCACTTCTGTGCCGGTTTTTTTCTATTCTTTATTGAAACTTTTAAATTTGTTTAAAACGAAACGATGCAGTTTACACAGTTATTATTGTGTCTACTGCTCAATACCTTGTAGAGTTTCTAGGAATATTTTTGAAAAATTGCTTTATCGAGAACATTATATTGAGAGTGCTCACACACACACACAGTATTGGCATAATTACTTAGGACACCTGCTGGATTTATAAAACTAGATGATATTTAATCGACATTATGTAACCTTTGCTAACTTTGTGTTCATTCACTTGCGAGACGAGCATTCGAGGTCACAGAGTGCCATTTACATAATTATTCTGCCCACGTATTGTATGCAGATAGATGTCTCTTATTAAGCATGTATAGTGTGTTTAGAGCGTTGCATAATTTCGAGAAATTAATCTACTGAATCTGCTCGGATCGCGATGTTCTTTATTGTCTTTCTACGAAACTCTGAGAAAAACTATTTTTCTAGTTATCTACATGTATTTTGTAGCCAGGAAATATTGTATAAATAAACGCAGAACAGTTGAACAAAATTCATGTTAATTATATATTGTTAATTAGAACGGTTTTAGGGATTGTTAGTATCACTTTGCTGGAATGAGAAACTGTCTCTGCAAAAAAACTACCCTTTTATAGGGGGTGTTGTTTCAAATCTGAGAAATTGTGGTTTCAAGCAACTAACATCTGATGGACATACTCTCGGAAGTGAACAGTTGACGAGTTAATGTTAACTATAAAAATCCGTTGTTATTCGACAAGAAACTATTCCCTCAGAAACGGAACATACATTGCTTCGATTAGGGTGTTATTTAATTAACTAATGAGTTGATACCTGCCCGTCGATCTCAAACATTAGCTTACGCGAAGACCTAGCTTTAACCTATATTTTCGGGCACGAAAATTTTGATAAACGAATTTCACCTATTTTCTAGAAACGGCCCACCGTGCGCCGCGCCGGACAGTGGTCGAAAGCAGCCCGCTAGCTGGACAAAACTGTTGATTATTTTAAAACTTAAAGCCATAGTAAAGTAGTAAATAATACGTAATAAAAAAACAGTGGCATTTAAAAAATTAAGATGACCGTAATATTTGATTAAGAAACAAATGTTTTGTTATTTTTTTCTATTAGGATTTATAAATGATTGAATATAGATTAATTTTTGTTCGAAACATTCTTTTTTGTCAGCTTATCCGAAATGCTCGAAAAATCGTGGTAACAATTTTAACATCATTCTATTATTACTACTTTATTATCGCGTCGTTATTAAAATACGAATAACAACGCACAGTTGTCAAAATAGACTCTCTAGCTGGACCAAACTGTTTGCGATTTACGTAGAATCAAAAAATGTCTCACACCCGAGGTCGCAAGCGTTCTCAAATAAAATAGATTTTGCTGGACACTGAAGACTTGGAAAAATTTTCTGCGAGCATTATACCGTAATTTTTTGGATTTTGTCCAGCTCGTTTCGACCATTGTGGGGCGACGGGTTCGGACAGCCAGCAGTTTTCCAGAGCCGCAATCGGCGGCAGACGTCGCTGGCGGCGTTGTATTTTTCGGCGTCCGCCCTTCGATACGCCGGCAAATTAAGCAGACCGTGATATCTGATCAATGTACCATTTTATATTATCTTTCGCTCCGTAGCGTTGATATTTTTTTCCCTCCCCCGTGTCGGCTAGCGTCCGGCGCCGATGCGATGCAATTCAGAGAGGGTGGGGGTGGTAGTGAGGGGTGAGAGAGGGTGAGCAACAGGGATTTCGGCGTGCTGTAGGGTGGCTAGTAATTAAGGGTGAAGGGTAGGTCGGCGAGAGTGGGTGAAGCGTTCCTGGCAATTAATTTTCGCACCGTTTCAGTTTACAGTCCGGCCTGTATGCCTGCACACCTCTCCGGCCTCGTGCTCTCTTCTCTCTCCTGTATCCCCGGTTCCCGCTTTCCACGACGAAAATACAAGTATACAGAGCGCGCGCGCGTGTGGGCGGATGTCAAGGAGGCGGTGTGACGCTTTTCACCACCGTTGGGCACGCTGCTTTAGGCTTCCGCTCGGTTCAAGTGTTAATACCATGATTAATATGCGACGCCACCGCTTTTCACCCGACCAAGAACCTATACCCCGTCAAAACCCGCCGCTGCGCGACTCTCTTGGCCTCTCTTACAATATCTTCGTCTCTCTCTCTCTCTCTCTCTGCCTCTCTGTTCTCTTGCTACCTCTCCCTCTCTCTCTCACCATGCTCCTCTATATCCAAAACACAGCTCGCATACGCAGGAATCCATCGCGAACCCCTGCGCGCCCCCAACTTGCCGGCTGTAGTATTCAGCGGCGGTGCTTCACAGTCGCAACAAATTCCATTTCGTGTTCATTAAACGCGTATTCGTGGCCGACGCTCTCGCGCTCCTCGCCGGGATTGTTATTAATTATTCCCGGGCCGGACCGAGACGGGGACGATCGCGAGTTGACATCGGATCGCCGCGCGCGCCGCGTTGCGCTCTCTGTGAACTCCTCTGAACCGTGAATCCTACCGTACACTCCTGGACAAAATGATGTTGGAGTTCTGTCTTTCTTCTCTTTTTTTTTTGCTTATAGATTCGAGATTTTTACAATTTTTTATGTATTACCCTTCTTCAGATCCATTGCTAGCGAAGCTCGTCGATTACAGAGTAGCTCCATCGAACCGAAAAACTGATTCGAAATTTAATTATTTTTCGAAGAATATTTTCTAACAGTCGGACTAAGAGAATATGTGGAAGAAGTTTGGATTTTTTTGCATTCTATGGCGTTCGTTTTCGATGATTGAAATTGCTGATGGGACACCATCATATATGCGCTATCATTTTGTCCACGAGTGTACGCGCGTGTGTGCACGCGATTCGCCGACTGGAATTTTTGCGGTGACTTAGCCTCATCCGATAGAACGCGATTATAAAGGCAAGAGGATTTCCCGTAGCGCGTGATTTTTCGCGCGGATTAGAGCCGCTTTTTCGGAAATGCCGCGGCGGACTGTTGACTGCTGTTATTTTTTTACAGGTTGTTTCTCGCCTCCGGTATTCGTTGCTGATTTTTTGCTTTAATGTCCAGCTATTCGACCACGCCGTTACGCCTGGCAGGCATTCCCCGTTGCGCAACCGGCATTTTACTTTTTTCATTCGACGCGATTTGTTCGATTCTCGTGACTTGAACCGATGTCCCCGTCGCTCTTCGGCGTGCTCGGGAATCTGTTTTGATGCTGGATCGTGGGAATACTGGAAGTGACCAGTGTGGATTGCTTTGGAAAAATTATATCATTCGTGGTTGCTTTAAAAAAAAATTATAACATTGTGCTCGTTCGCGTTGCTTTAGAAAAATTACAAGATTATGCTCGTTCGTGTTGTTTTAGCAAAATTTAAAGATTATGTTGATTCGCGTTGCTTTAGAATAATTACAAGATTATGCTCGTTCGCGTTGCTTTAGCAAAATTTGAAGATTATGTTAATTCGAGTTGCTTTAGAAAAATTACAAGATTATGCTGATTCGCGTTGCTTTAAAAAAATTAGAAGATTATGCTCACTCGCGTTGCTTTAGCAAAATTAGAAGATTATGCTCACTCGCGTTGTTTAGCAAAATTAGAAGATTATGCTCACTCGCGTTGCTTTAGAATAATTACAAGATTATGCTGATTCGTGTTGTTTTAGCAAAATTTAAAGATTATGTTGATTCGCGTTGCTTTAGAATAATTACAAGATTATGCTGATTCGCGTTGCTTTAAGTGTAAATTTAAGTGTAAATACTGTTTAAACAGTACAATTTTTATGTTACTTAATTTATTTAATAAATTGCTCATTTAACACTAAACTTATCAAGCACGAAAAACGATTAATATGTTTCAGCTTATAAAAGTGACAAGTATTTATTTAGGTCTTGTGCAATTTTTATTTCAATATGTGCTTGGATAAACAAAATCTATCGAATCAATTTCCATGGAAGTAACTTTATAATCTCAATCACTGTAAAATGAAAAATATGAAATGTTAATGAGTCATGCACTCAATTTCAAATGTGTAAGAATCAATCACATCATACACCGAATGAGAATATTCTTGATTGGAAGAAATAACAACTGGATCCTAGAGGTTAAAACAGCTTTAATTTAACTTTTCTTGTAATTTTTGTAACGTTGTGTGCTTGGCTAAAATAATTTATTCATTGATTTCTAATTGTCATTGCAATAATCGCAAAGCACAACTATGTTGTTGTCGTGTTCAACGTTAAACAGCTTTTACATAATAAAACGTAAATATTTACACAGCACGGTGTCTTTTTGCAGTTTTAAAAATAATATGATTAAATAGTATGATAGTTGCTTTGAAACAGGTTGCCTCTCATATGTACATATACTTTATGTTAGAACGTGAAATTTTAAACACGATTTTCCGAAACGACATCTTCGTAATTGGCTGCCATGACATTTCATACTCTAGTGGTCTACTTCGACAACTTCAGTACACGTTTCCCATTAATATCTAAACTGAAAGTTATAAAACGAAGTTTCCGTAAAAATCGAAATCTCGTCTTCATGTACTGAAGTTAATCATTCTTTAATTTCCTCTCTTCATATTATTTAACTCAGACCCAGTGATCAATTCACCGCAAAATTGTTAATTACTTATCGTAAGATGCCCGATAAATTAACTTTAAAACTCACGCCTAACTTCGCATATTAAAGAAGACGGATGAATACTTTTCAGAACTTATTCACAGACGTTTTATAACTTCTGGTTATCAGAGAGTACCATTTATACCTCACACGAATTAACCAAGTTTTTTAATTGCATTAGAACTGAAATTGTTACTTCTCTATCGATCGATCACATTCCCACAAAACAAATAAAGAATTGTAAATATTTAACCGTTATTTTGACACTTAATTTTCACAAATAAATATTTTACTCCAGAACCGAGAATTTTGGATAAAGAACTTAAAAAAACAAGGAAGTTTATATTTACTGTATGCCTATATATTATCTAATACGTCGACAACAACAAAATAGAATTTTATTTCGGTCTAAAGGAAATGAATCAGTCTATCAATCACAAACTACAGTAAAATCATTGTTATCGATGGTTAGGTGTCGCCAATCGAGCGCAAATGATCGAAAGAAAGGAATAAAATTCGTACCGATAGATTCTGCAGGAAATCTCGACGGTTACAGAATGAGAAGGGTTTGAAAACAAGATTATCCCCAAGCTATACATCCACAACATAAAATTTGTTTCAGTTTAAAGGAAATTAATCAGTCTCAACGTTACACCACAAGGGGTTAAATTTTCAGCAACTAACCAAACGTAATAATTTTACTAACGCAAATATTCCATAAACTGCAGTAAAATCATTGTTATAGATATGGTTAGGTGTCGCCAATTGTTTTGTACTGACGCGTGTGTCGCGAATGTACCGGATCTGTGCCCGCCAAACTAATATTGGGCAAGTAGTTCTGAGTGATAATATGATACAAAAGACGCAAAAGACAATGATATCCGTTAACATTAAATGAAGCGTTTCGTCCCGGACCTGCTAGTGGACTCATCAGTAAGGCTGATCTAGCAGGTCCTGCCTTATACGCGCGCATAAGAAATGATGTGATACAAATTACGAATATTACGAATGATTGACAAGACAACGGCTCGTGCGTTGTCTTGTCTACTCGCGGACTGGAAAGTGTCGCAGCGCGGCGTTAGAGAAGAAATCCAACTGACGAACGCGGTGTCGACGCGATGTTCGTCAGTCTTCTCGAGCAGGAAACAAAATGCACTGATTGGTTCCTGCAGAACGTTGCATTTCCCAATCAGTATACTTTTTACGATTAGAACCTCCTTCCCGTTGCTCTGTATGAGGCCCTGGGAAGGAGGAGTGGGGCGATACCTAAACACGGGCGACGATGGGTCCCGGTAATACGAAACCGTACTCAACGATCGCGGATGGTCTCTCGAAAGGACTAAATTTATGACCCTTTCAAGACTGCAGAAAATCAAACAATAGGCCAGATACCTCGACTGGTCGTCGAGTGACCCCAGTTTGTTTAATTCTCCGTGACGGTCCTAAGACACGAACGGACGACAAATGTCACCCGAAAGACATCCACGAGTACGGTTGTTACGCGACGGAACACCAATCAAGCGCAAATGATCGAAAGAAAGGAATAAAATTCGTACCGATAGATTCTGCAGGAAATCTCGACGGTTACAGAATGAGAAGGGTTTGAAAACAAGATTATCGCGGAAAATATTCCGTCAATCATAAAATATCAGGGAGAGAGGGTTACCGACAATTCGGGCCGATGAAAGAGAAGAGGAGACGGCCGTTGCGTCATCGCGATGTTAATTTGCATAAATCGCGTCGACGCTGCAACACCCTACACCCCGCTAACTATACCAGCCTGCGAATGGGACGGGGGCAACGAGGAGACCGCGGTCGACCGAGGAAGCCGAGATCTTTATGGTAGCAATAAAGCCAACCTCGCCGGCTTCGAGTTACAAATGACTACTGGTAGCTGAAAACTATTGCCCTTGGTATACGCGTGCCCCTACCATGGACCCCGTGCAACCCGGCAAACCCTGCGCAACACCCCCATGGCCGGCGACCCCACCAGTCCCCGCAGCTGGTTAGGCGCGTGAAATAGGACCTCTCGTAAATCCTTGTAACGCCTAACTAACTCCCACGCTTCCTCCCACGACTTTCTTTATACCGCGACTTCCCGCGCCCGATCTAAGGATTACCTTCGTTAATAATTGTTATTAAGTAACTGCGAAACCACCTCGCGCGCGCTGCTCTTCTTCGGCGCCGTGTCTCCGGTCAAGGAATCAGGATACACGGCCACCGTCAAAGCTTTATATTGTTTTTGATTCAGCAGGCCTTAAAAATTCCACTAAATTAGTGTGGTTCGCCCAATTCCTCATGGACGACGTCTGCATATTCGTTACCGATGATTTTGTTCATGATACACAGGCTCCTCCATTAATAGGTGTGATCTTCGCGATATTTATTTATTTAAGCTTGCCCAGACCTCTAAGTGATTTACGTTTGAATGACGCACTAGTTTTTATTTGTGAAAATCGGAGTTGTCAAAGTTGAAAAATTGTGAAGAAAGAATTAATTAGATTAAGTTCCAGAGGATGGTTCGTTGCGTCACGATTGTAATTGTCATTAAACTGTTTTTCAAGAATTACTCGGCTGTTTATCGTGAACGTTTAAAATCTATTAAAACTATAAAATGACAAGGCTCTATATTTATTTAGATTTTCTGCAATTTTGATCAGAATACGTGCTTGGATAATTTTCACATGTAAGCAACTTCGTAATTTCAATAACCGTAAAATGAAAAAGATAAAACCGGTAGTAGCAGCGATAGTGTTAAATAATCGTAGTAACAATGCGTACAATTTTTATTTAGAATCCTAGGATCGCATCCTTTTTGCAAGTTCGTAAGAAGTTCGTGCTGTCCGAACATCAACATACACCTTTAACATAATAAAGTCATCGACTCGAGCGGCGAACAATGTTTGCGGCTGCCAGAAAGGAATTTCGATAATGTTTGTGTATGCATATAAGCTTGCATCACAATTCGTTAGATGGTAATGAAATTCTGTTTGGCGTTCCGTCGACAACCTGAGGGATTTGGTTTATACACGGTATCGCGATGGATGCAAATGCAGCAGTCATCAATTTGCGCTATTGCGACCGAGTAGTTACGCCCTCGGAGAGAGCTCATAGTTCACTTTGCCTGATCCGCTTACCCCGGTTGCTATCGACATCTTTGACGAGATACCGGCTGTAATTTTGAAATATGAAGTTTCGCAATCCCTTTAATTGCTAATTGTGTTAATTTCGCTGTATCAAAAGTCGGGTACCGCCCCTCCGTCCGTCGAATGCGCGGAAACGTATTCCGTGTTCCACCCCGGCGGCTTCGGCTTTGGTTAGCTGCTCAAAAATTTCATACTCCGTTGTTCCGCTCTTACCGTAGAAATTGTTTCATGCGAAAACGAGATTATACTTCGGAGGATCTGTTCCGAACCGCACTCGGCGCAACAGTGTAATCATTAGCTCGTAATAGTAATCCACTATCGAGCGCGTTTGCCCGACGAACCGTAAAACTCGACCGGCATAAATATTTGTGTTAGCGGAGTTGTTATTGCTGGCAGAGCGATTATGCTGTAATAATACGGATAGAAAATGAAATTCGAGAAATTTATATGTGTAACATTTATATCAATTATGACCGTATACCTGGGTTTCTTTAATATTTTTCTTAACAAATAATATTGTAGATTTTTATGTTTTTGGTGGGTCGGAGATTAATGTATACAATAATCTTCTGAGTTGAAATAAATAATGAAAAGGTCGGAGAAATTACTGAAGACTTTTTTATACTTACTGAAGCCTTTTTTATAGTAACTGCAGTATTTCATTAGTTTCATGTTTATGCAATTTTAGTAGACGAACTTTCAGAAAGTGGAATCCAATAAAATCTTGGTCTCAGTGGAAGTAGCCTTCGCGGGTCTGGAATACATAAAAGTCGTATTAAATTCAGTCAAATTTGATACTCTTGCATTTTTTTTTTAATTTTCAGAAGCCATAAATGCAGAAGGATCCGCAGTATATTCATTACATGTAGAATTCTTATATCACGGTTTTTCAAGGAAACTAAACATTTACTGTTAAAATTAAATGAAATGTTCCCTTTTATTCGTTTTAAAGTTTAAATAAAATAAAGTTTAAATTTGATTAATACCGGGTTATTTTACACAGAGCCGACACAGAGCATCTAAGAATGGATTTTAGGCAATAAAAAGTTCCGGTGAGCACGAATTAATTTATTTACAGGCCGAATTTCCTCTTCGACGAAAACCAAATCGATCTTACTATTTCCACTTTAGGACGAAGCTTATTAACAAAGTTAAATTGAGCGAAGTTCCCGACACTAATTACCTATGCGGGCCAATTTTTGGTTTATTCGCAGCGACGGGCTCATCTCGCCGGGCGATAAGCACAAACAGGACCAGCGAAAGAGAATATGAGAAAGAAAAAGTGAGCGTAATTCACGTCTCATATTTACTTAGCCGAAGTTTTAACTGTTTTTATCGTCGCGAATGTCGCGGGCAGTAATGAATATTTAAAAGGTTCGCGAAACGACTCGTATTTTGCGTCCGGCCGAGTATAATTTAGGTAATATTGTACACCCGTCATGGTTGATCGAGTGCAATTAAATGAAAAATGTCATCGATCCGTATGCCGTGTGTCGTCACTGCCGAGGGACACGAGATTATTCGTTATTATTTAAATCGAGATGAACTGTATGATATACACACGCCGAACGTATTCCATGTCTCATCAAGTGCACTTTTTCGTTTAATTAATTCCGATTGATCTGAAATTCCAGTCATAAAGAATTCTAACCGATTCATAAGGTATTTGTATTTTCCAACGATTTTATTATACACATTCCGCTCTAGATACGTAGTATATTCGGTACAAAAAATTGTCAGAGCACAAAAAAAATTATAGAACTTTTTCAGACACACGGTCACCAATTGAAAAACATCTGATTATATTTTACAACTTTCACGAATATGCAACTAGCGAATTGCGACTAGCTATTGCATTGTTTCATAACCGCACTTTCCGATGCACGTAAAACGGTGGCGAAAATAAAATTTCATTCGATGAAATCTATGTTCCGTGATTAATTGGATTCGTTCTAAATCTCGTTAGGTCGTAACGGAGGTAAGGAATTTTTATTTTTAATGGCGGAAAAGATTATTTTAGACAACGTTTATGCTCCTCGCGAGCAAGGCCGATGACACATGCGAGTTCCCCGAACTTCGCCCCTGGCTTTTTGCAGGGAGACGAAGACAATTTGCGAGCTTATGTTTCCGCGTTCAACCTTTGCCAAGTTCGCAACCTCTTCTAGTTGTACAACCTGTTGCCATCGTGGCAAAAGGATGTCTTACTCGTAAGTAGAGCTCGCGAATTCGGTGCGAACTTTAGCGGCCGCCGCTATTCAACGCTTGATTAAGGCTAATTAATTAGCACCACATTAATGTATGAAATTCTCTCCACGAATCAAAACGCATCAATAATCTGACAAACGCAATCTTCGTATCAATTCGGCGTTTGTGAAAATTACATTTTTCACGAGTGTTTGTGCCGTGAGTTATCATAGAAACATTTTATACAGGGAGCTTTTTAATATATTTACTATTTAATTCAATGTGCAAAATTGAGAAGAGCATTTTATAGAAACGTTGAGCACAGTTTCGTCCAAAAATTTTTCTAATGCATCGACAATTAACTTCAAATATTTATTATCAATATTTAACTTTTCATTTACAATCGTGCTGACGACTATTGCGCACCAGTTGAGTATACTTTTTGAATATTAAAACCAATTAGTACATTTATGTAAATGTTGCTTTCTACGTATTGTATGCTCACATGTTATTGCAACATTCTGCAATAAATTTCTTTCAAATCAATATTCAACACAACAGATATTAGAGATTATCTAATCTCGAATGACGCGTCAACGGCACAACTAATCACTTATCCGAAGCTTATCTGTGTTTATTACTATAGACAGCGGATATTTATGGAAAATAAAAATTTTCTACCTGAGTTGCAACAGACTGGAGTGCAATAAGAAAAAATATATCCGATAGATCGAAATAATAGTATTTTTAAATTCTTTTAATGTTTTTACTGTTTTAAATTACACCTACTCAATTTTTGTTATATATAGACTGCGGATATTTATGCAAAATAAAAATTGTCTTCATCAATTACAAGACAGAAATCATACAAAACATTCTCTCTATTTTAAACAATTTTAATAAATTGAAAACGACATATAGACGTTCTTAAAATTTTGTCAGTTTTGTTATAAATGCATAAAATCCACAGTCTAGTCATAAATGCATAAAGTCCGCTGTCTATTTGTTACTAATTCCAATATACACTTAAAGATTCTTTGTACGTATTACTTGCTGATATTTATTATTGTTTTCAATTGTGTCCGTACGGTTTCGTAAAAAAATCGATAACACAGAGTTTTCACATTTCTTACCGTACATTGTTCACAATGATTGCATCACCCATTGCACGCCGATTGCATCAGTAACTTGGAATCAGTGCTCGACGTCAACAACAAAAATTTTCTACTGTTTTCAATAAATTGAACGTTTTCGTACCTGCAAATCACTAAAAATGTACTTATATTGAAATCTCAAGACGAATATGTGAGAAATATCGAATTGAGGAATGTCGAGAATGAGCAGCGTGCGGTTCGAGAGCGCGACGCGTACCCTTCGCGGGGAAAACCCATGGGGGTGTACCGTCAGGTAAAAAGAATACTAGCAACAGGGGGCCCTCATGACTGTAAGCTAGCGGAGCGGTCACTCTTCAGGTGACGCTCAGTTTGTAATGACCTTTCATCTTTTATAATAAATCGCACTCTTTGGCGGACGGCTTCACCGTCAATACGAGTATTATTCTAACACCCGCTCCGTTCATCCTATTCCATATATATATAGTTACGGGTTACGGTCTCTCCTCCTTTAACTTAATATTTCTTACAAATCAGAAGTGGGATACACCACACGAGTTCATCGTGATATCGGTTATTAGTAGTGAAGTGCGTTAGAAACTGAACCGAAACCGCGTGTGCTTCTGTGTCGCAACGTACTTTTCGAAGATGGATCGTGTAGAGTGCAGCCGTGACGGTGGTGGCAACGGGGTTGTGAACGCGAGTGACGTCGAATCAAGATTCGAAAGACTGGAGACAATGCTCGCAGAAGTATTGGGACAATCGCGTGATCGATCGCGTGTGCCTAGTAATCGAAGAATGAGATCGCGACCGCGCAGTTCGTGAACCTGCGATTTTCGCGAACGATCGCGTAGTCCGCGAGGACGCGTTCCGCGAACGAGCGATCGCGTAGCCCACGAGGACGCTTTCCACGTAGACGATCGCCGAGGGAGGAATATGTGAGGGACCACATAGACAGGCTGGACCCGAGAGCAGATCACGGAAGGGCAACGGGCCCAGGAGCGATACGACCGCACCAGGAGGGAGGCCCATGGGTGTGCGGCGGGCGAGCTGGTGCTGGTCCAGATCACCAGCGAACCGTCAACGGGCGGTAGCAGGAAGTTGCTACCGAAATTCAAGGAACCTTTCCGGGTTCGGACGGTCCTGCCGAGCGACCGCTATGAGGTGGAAGACCTCCGGGAGAGGACCAGGCGGCAACGGACCACAGTTGCAGCGGACAGGATGAAACCGTGGATCACGGTTCAGGGGGACGTTCACGATTCGTCTTGAAAAAAATCGTTTAGATTATTTCAGTTGTATTCTCTGCAGTTATTTGTTTTATTGTGATCTGTTTTCGTAAATGATTCGTAATTTCATTATAGTAATGATAACAGAATTGTAGGAGGCCACTACATCGTGTGCATATTAATTTATACATGTACGATTACATACGGTTATAGAAACGAGACAATAGATCTGACAATAGAGGACCAAGGACGGGAGCGCCTTCGACCTCTTAGGCATCGTGGCTACCACGGTACCAAGCTCACCAGGAGGTGAGGCAGACGGCCCCTGCGAGTAGCCGACGATGAGGTTATGGTGACGGTCCCAAGGACCTGACGTAACAAGGACTGCATCAGGGCTACCACGGTTCCAATGGGAACCGTATCAGCGACACGATGTGTGTCCACCTGCCGGGTGGACGTATCATGTATGAGACGGGATACGCAGGTATCTCGGCAGACGAACACTGAGAACGAGACGTCAAGGTTGACGCACCGAGAACGAGACATCAGGGGACCAAGGATGAATGCAGGATGCATTCTAGGTCAACACTGACTCGGACAGGCACAAGGTGTCTCGGGCCGAGCGGTGGTAAGGTCTACGGAAGGGTTACGAGGTATCCCGGCTAGACGAGCATCATGAACGAGACGTCAAGGTTGACGCACCGAGAACGACATCAGGACCCAGGATGAATGCAAGGTGCATTCTAGGTCAACACTGACTCGGCCAGGCACAAGGTGTCTCGGGCCGAGCGGTGGTGTACTGCCTACGGAAGGAATACGTGGTATTCCGGTTTGGCAAAGGATGCGACGGCATCAGAGGACCAAGGATGAATGCGGCGTGCATTCTAGGTCGACACTGACTCGGACAGGCACAGGGTGTCTCGGGCCGAGCGGTGGTAAGGTCTAGCTAGACGGGGTACGATGTACCATAGGACCCAGGACGAATGCACGGAGCATTCCAGGTCAACACTCACTCGGACGGGCACACCGGTGCCTCAGGTAGAGGGGTGGTAAAGTCCACATAAGGAATACGACGGTATTACGGATGGACTGGGTGATACGACGGTATCCACGTAGAGTCGCGTGATACGACGGTATCGCGTGTAGTTGAAAACAAATTTTTGTATTGCGTAGCAATAAGGAATGTATGTATGTGAAGTCTGAGGACAGACGTTGTTGTCAGTATGGCCGAATGTGAGAAATATCGAATTGAGGAATGTCGAGAATGAGCAGCGTGCGGTTCGAGAGCGCGACGCGTACCCTTCGCGGGGAAAACCCATGGGGGTGTACCGTCAGGTAAAAAGAATACTAGCAACAGGGGGCCCTCATGACTGTAAGCTAGCGGAGCGGTCACTCTTCAGGTGACGCTCAGTTTGTAATGACCTTTCATCTTTTATAATAAATCGCACTCTTTGGCGGACGGCTTCACCGTCAATACGAGTATTATTCTAACACCCGCTCCGTTCATCCTATTCCATATATATATAGTTACGGGTTACGGTCTCTCCTCCTTTAACTTAATATTTCTTACAAATACACTAACTATACTAAAAATGAATACCACGAAAAAAAATTTCTAAATATAAGAAAAGTACAGTAATGTCTCGATGTACGTACGTATTCGACAACTTTGTGACCGAAATGTAACTTTTACATCACGTATACCGACGCGTTTCACCGAGCGCAGCGATGGCGTGGCGCCGCGGTAAAGCAGTGAACAAGAGGAAAATTATTTAATTAGAACATTATTTAATTATTTAATTAGAACTCATCTATTCAGCTGTAAATGCAGTTGCTGCTTCGAAGTGTGTGTCACTGGGCCATTCTGAGACGAACTGCACCAACTGCGGGCTGGTGGTACACAACAACCGTGATCTTCGAATTGACGTTTCTTCAGAGATGTTTACACTACGGCGGTTCGATGGACACTGGTGGTATGCAGGATTTTTGAAGAGTTCAGGGAGGAGGGAGTATTATGGATGACGTAACGGGGGGTCAGACGAGAAACAGGACCGAGAGTGACCGCTGCAAGCTAAACTTTATGGGCATGTTTTGGTTTATCTGCGCATTGCCACGTAGAGTCGATAGGTAACTGTTGTGAAAAAAAAGTTTATCCATTTACCCAGCGAGAGGTAGGGATGTCAGGTAGGCGCGGCGTTTATGAGCCTCTATTGTCCTATACCTCCTTTCCGAAACTTTCTAAAAGAAGGACAGACGATGTTTTGCTATAAACTCTAGTCGCACAGCGGTCCCTCTCGTGTCCTGTTTTTCGTCCGACCTCTCCGTCCTCTACGTCATGCATAATGTCCCCTCCCCCAAACTCTTCCGAAAAATCTAGCGTAAAATCAGTGTCGTCCGAAGCGCGGTAGAGTGAACATCTCTGTTTAAACTCTGTTTAAACGCGAGTGTGTGCAGTGTGTTGAACCTGACCGTACGTCCATCAGCTTTCGGTGTTGTATGAAGTCGGCTGCGCAGTACGTCTGCGAATGGCCCAGGACAGACGTTTCGAAGCAGCGCGTTCGGTTTCGGCTGAATAAGTGAGTTCTAATTAAATAAATTTCTTCTCTTTCTCTTGTTCACTGCTGTATCGCGGCGCGACGCCAACGCTACGCTCAGTGAAACCTACTAGCGAGCCACGGACTCCTCTCACCTTCGCGCGTCGTGGCCGCGATCGTGTCCGTGTTTTTCCGTTAATAACTCCTTCACCGAATTCGAGGCGCACATTTTTGCAAAATGTCTGTTCGAACAACCCTCGGGAACCGCGCGTTTCAAGGAAATCGAACATTTCTTGGACAATAGATAGATTCTTCTCAATCGAAATTTAAATATATAAAGTAAATGATATCGGTGCAATTAATTTTTCTTTTGCATATTTTCAGACGCAAAAATGATTCTTTGAAAAAGATCCACATAGGGATAAATAATTGCACATTTGTTGTTTTTTGGAAATGGTCGAACCTTGCGCCGATATCATTTACTTTATATATTTTTTGGACACCCTGTATCTAATGTTGCATCATGTTACTCGAGGAAGATTAATTTTTCATAAATATCGTGCACGTCCGCATCACACGCACGTACATCGTGACATTCCGGTAATCGTTAGGGGATTTATCGATCATTCGCGCTAGTACGATCCTCGAAACGCGGTGAAATTCTCTGCGCGTCGCGATGCGCGGCTCGGCGTGGCGTGGGAGTAAACAGAGTGATTATAGGAGGCAGAAATTGAAGTGGAGCAGCGGCGACAATAATTTTTAGCATAAAAGAGAATTATGAGGGGAGACGCAGGTGACGGTCGCGGTAGACGACATTTCTGACAGCGCGATCATTTGTCAGGGACGCGGAAAAGTAGTCGCGGCCAGGGCCTTCTTCTTCTCCGGGAGGCAACGAATCAGGCGTAGCCGCGCCGGTGCGAAATGGCGGAGCATTTTTTAGGCAGACAATGCTTGGGTCCCGTATAAATATGTAATACCAATTTCCCGGCTGGCTGGGCGACTCCCATTTTTAATCCTTTGCGTCGAAAAACAAACTGTTCCGCGCGTTATCATCCGTCAAATCGTGCCGGATTAAAACTCGAGCATCTCTCGCCAGCTGTTAGCCAGAGAAAAATTAGGCTGCACTCGGTCGCTCGATGTTAGACATTTCGATACAGGTTGTTTAAAAAATTTTGCACTCGAAACGTGTGATGCGTTCGTGGTTACCTGAAGCAACTCTTTTTCCTTTGTGAAATTATTATTTTTTATTGTGGTCACATTAACTGGTCATTAGCGATCGCATGGTTTACAATTGTTCTCCGCAGCTGGAAAGATTTTGGAAATGTTACGGGGAACCGAAAAGTAATCAAAATTTTTTTTTTACATTTATTAAAAAAATCTTAAATACTAATCAACAAAATAATCTCCATCATTTTCTAACACTTTTCGTCAGCGTAAAGGCAGTTGTTCGATTAGCTTTTTGAAAAATTCTTTCGACACAAACTAACTGTGAAAACGAGCTGATCGAAGAGATTTTCATTACTTTTTGGTCCGCCTAATATTTGCTTGACTTGATTAAATATTGATCGTGTCTCGTGCGCGTGCAAGCGTGAATTTCTCCTTGCATTTTATCGTCGTTTGTCTTACTTTTTATTCGAGTTCTTACTCTGCGTACAACGCTACGCGGATTGTCTCGGTATGAGGAATGTAGCATGCTTTTTTGCAAAGCAGTATCTCTGCATATTCTATTAGTTGGAATAAGGAAAAGCGTCTCTTGCATACAACGGGTGAGCAAGTTATTAGTGTCACAGTATCTTTGCATTTTCTTACTGCATAAAATACTTTATAAAAGTAACAAGAATCCAGTGTAGCTGTAGTGCATATAAAACAGATTTGTTTGACAAAACATGAAACTCTAAATTTCAGTAATTCCATTTGAGAAAGCGAAATTAATTTTTAGAAAGAAACTATTATCACAATATTACAAATTTATTTTTTTTAATTCAATTTTCTTTGTATGACACACTATATGACAGTTTCTTTCATAATATGTGTTTCAAATACTCTCGCGAACTCGCGGTCAAGTATTTATTATAGCAATCGTTATACGAGACCGCGAATTTGTCCTCTAGGTGGCTATCTACAATTGGGTCGAATTGATAAATTGACGGTTGACTCATGTTTTTGTAATGACGCTCTTGTCAACATATGAAACACTGCCAATTACGCGTTTAGTCTGGCTGTAGAACAGTTTAAAAACACATGCACAATGTTTTGAAACCATAATTTTTATATTTTTTTATTATTTATGTATATCAAAGTAGCTATTTTTATAAAAATTTGGCATAAATATGGTCAAAATTGAGTATTATTTACATTTTTTACAAAAATTTGGAATAAATATGGTCTAAAACTGCGTATTAGTTACCATTTTTTATTTATGTTTATAAAAATGCAGTTATGTTTACAAAAATTTTGCATAAATAGTCAAAATTGAGTATTATTTATATTTTTTTATCATCTACATTTTTCACAAAAATTTGGAATAAATATGGTCTAAAACTGCGTATTATTTACCATTTTTTATTTATTATTTTTTTGTTACCAAAAATTTATTTGTATTTTTTTTATTATGTACATTTTTATTTGTCTCTGTTATCCATCTGTTTATCAAATGATATACAAGTATTAGTGCAACTTCTTAAAAAATACGACCTCGTAATTCTGTTTGATCTTATTATTTAAAAAATTATAAAAACTGAATTCACGTTGATCGGATTAGTTGATAACGAAACGAACTTTTGGGACAGTTTAATATTTTTCTTTGAGTATCGTTCCGGTAACGGGGGACAACGATGCATCGCAGGCGGTGAATATTTATAAAACGAAATGGCGCCGGCGTCTAGCTGCCGGCGCATCGGGATTGGAAATTTTTCGCGGGATCCACCGTCGATCGCACAGCGACTATGCAACGCGCATAAGATCGAGAGATGCACCGACGGCGTGTTGTGCAACAGCAGCATGCCCGTGGGCGGTTTTCAGAAATCCGCCTCGAGTTTTCAACCGTGACTAAATCTCCTCGTTCGACGTTTATCATTGTGGAAGCGCTTCGCTTTAATTACCCAACGATTCCTGCGGTGCTCGGTAAAATATATCGGTCCAAGTTATAAATAGTATACTGGCTATTTTATTTTAAATCGTGCGCATAACTTTCCAAATAAAAGTCAAAAATTAACGGGGGGACATCAAAAATTGTGAAGCACCGTTTTTTAAAAATTTTTCAGTAAATTTTTACGTAAGTCGTAATATTTATTGCACGGAGGAACGTACGTTTCTATTAATTTCCGTCTCAAAGTCGAGTAGATTTTTATTACCTTGCTAAAAATAAATTTTAGTCGGAATAATAAACTGGTATAAAAAGTATTCGATTTTTGTTTAAAAAATGAAGACTCTTAGTTTGTTCTACGTCCACGAGATTGGAACATTTTTCCATTCGAAAAGCATTTTTCGCGAGTTCATATCGACATGCCGGGCTCTCCAAACACGTCGCAGGTGTTTTTTGTATTTGCCATAGTTGTTTCTTTATGAAACTTCAACATCATAATCATGGGAAAATGGTAGCTGTCCGTGTTTATTTTTCAATTTTCTTTTGGACGAAGTGGTTCGCCTAAACCAACCAACTTTTGTTCTGGATAATCAAATTACAATAGTAGTAGTTACAATGAATATTTAATTTTGAAATTCAATTAAATTGGTACAAAATAACAAAGCTTATGAATCATATTAAAATTAATATTTACGTTTACACGACGCACAATATTTGTGTCGGACTACAATCAAGATTATTTATAAAAATCGGTGAACTCGTTTGTTTTTTTCTCAAGCATATGAAAAATTAACTGCTTTCCAAGAATAAGTGTAGATCGAAGTCGGTAACGAAAATTTATTGCTTCACAAATATGCACAGCTGTAATTGAAAAGACCACCGAGTATACGTCAAGACAACAAACTGTTTTCGACGAGATGCGTAATTTCCATTATCACATTGGAGAATCGTGTTTTACGCCACTCTGAGGCTGTGCACATTGCAGTGCATAATAATCATGGATAAAACTGTGCCACAAACGCCTACCAGTATTACAATCTATTTAGCAACGACGTACTTGTTATAACGACAAAAAGAGACAACACATTTTATGCAAAATAAAAAATATTTTCCATCACATTATTTGCAATCTAATAATTTTAATAAATACACAAATAGTCTCAATTCGGATAAATATATTTCGACTCTTAATGATTTCGACGAACTAAAAATAATATTTACAACATTCGAATATTCTTGAGATTTTAGTTTTACATTTTACCTATCTATTTTTGTCACAAATGCGTAAAATTCAGCAGTCTTTTGGAAATAAAATTCTTTTTTTTTCTGTACTTTGCGACAGTGTACATTTATAATTTCTTGAAGGAAGCATTTCGTTAAATAATTAACTGTTTCTATCACTTCTCCGTCGCAGTTTGTTGAAATCCGACAAACAAACGCTGATTGGAACGTCTCTCGTTTCGTATTTTCCCAGCGTCGTCTTCAACCGCGTGCTTATTAATAATGTAAATTGTCGGCAGTTACATGGATGAAGTGAAACAATGAGTTCAGCTTGTAAACAAAATGCAGAAAAATTGCTCAATTCCAGCGGCTGCCAGTGTTTGTCTCCGGCAGCCGCGGAGACGACACACGTTTAATCATTTATTCTTTTATTACAGGCGCTGCAAAATTGCGGATACGCCAGACCAAACAGCTTTCTAATTATTCTAATTCCTATTGGGAAATTGCAGAGGATTTACATGGTGATATTGACACAAATCTCCTTGTTGCTACGGAAATATATGTTGCGACAAATGTCACAGAGAAAACCTGTTAACAATTTGTTCTTCGTAAATCGCGAATTTTTATGCAAAATTGTCAAAAGTGAAACGATCAGTGGCGGCTCGCGTAGCAGCAACCCCTATTTCCATTTGATATTAACGATAACATTCAATATAATTAGTCCTTTTTTCTTTAAATCTTTCAAAAAAATAACGATGAGGAAAATGAAATGAAAATAAGTACATACAATTATAATAAAAAATTATATTTTCGAAGTGATATTCTATTTAAAAAAATTTTTATTGTATTTATTTTATTTTTATTTTAGTGGTATACAATAAGCCCCAGCCGTTATTTGATATTACAAAAATTAACATGTTGTTTAGATGTCTGGCTATAATTTTACTATATGGTAAACGGTTAACCCATCCCTCTTTTACATAACTTTAAACCAAAGGCTAAAAATTTTCTGGAGCAGCACCCTCACTAATTTTAACCACGAGTCGCCATTGCAGAATAGTAACATTTACTTAATTGTTTAATAATCTTGTAGTCGAAAAGAATCCAACGGTATTTTCGAATTATTCACAACGATTTCCCTACTTCTGCACATCTTCGTCAGAAGTGTCGTCGGATAATTGCAGCAAATGTCGACTAAAAATATAAACAATAAATCAACGAATTGTTTAAGCGGTCGTTCGCGTTCAATATCCCAAGTACACGGTAAAATATTTATTCGGAAGGCGGGCAGGGCAAAAGGTTCGGAGCCGATTTTTCGATAGAAAGATGATCTTCACCCCCCCATGGGGGAAGTTTCCCTTATCTTTCCACCGGGCTGTACAAAAACGTCATCAGTCTCCGGTTCGCGCAATCGCCGTCAGGTTAAACCACATAATAAAAATAGAGAGTCCCTCTTTTCCGGCGGAGTTCGCAGCTTCACAGAAGGGATTCGGTCAACAATATGGCAAGGTGTTTGATGAGCCGATCGATCACGGCTCCCTGTCAGCTTGCGAGTTGAAACGTTGCCCACGTCTCACCCACTCGCGCGTGCTAGAGCTCTCTCTCTCTCTCTCTTTCGCTTTCGTCCTCCCGTTCTCTCCTGCACGTATGTACGGACGTCGTTCCGTAAGTTACGAACCAACTACGAAATCCTGACCGCCGGGATACACGAGGGTAGGTATCGTATGGCCAATTATGAATATGGATTCGGTATCCTTCTTTCACATTAGGTCAATTTCTAAGCGATCCTGCGGTACGCGCGCGTAACACGAGCTTCTAGGTGCACCGAGCAAGTTTAATTTTATGGTTTCCCGAGATCTTATTACCGCCGACTAATCTGTGTTATTAATTGCGAGGAGATTGCGGGCACTAGAGAGCGAAAAATGGACTTTAGAGAAATTATTCGCGGGTCCTGTTCGGGATGGTAGAATTTTTTTGGGGTTTGTACTTGAATATTGGTAGATGCAAATTTAACCCTCTGACTCGGAGTCGCCACTAAAAATTGCTGTTCCATTGTTCGAAATATTGTTTACATTAGCGAATAGGTTTGATATCTAATCAGTTGCTAAACATTCAAGTATTTTATGAGGGTACTGTATCGATTTATTATTTTAGGTTGGAAGAAATGTTTAATTTTCAAGTTAAAATACAGTTTGAGCGCAAAGGGTTAATCTTCATGCAACCACACCTCAAACGAATAAAAATATACATGAAAAGTTGCGTATTGGAAAATTTACAATTTTTTTTTATCTTTTCGCATCTACCGTCATGAAAATCAAAAAATTCCAAAAAATCGTTTTTTATTTAGATTTTCCACCGAAAACGTGCAGGCTGTGTGATTGCATCCCAGTGCATAGTTAACATTAGTATATGTATGTACGCAGAGCGAAGGTTAAAACAGTGAGACGATCGTAAAAGTATTAATATAATATTTTCACTCCATTAAAATGATTAATGAAAAATAAAAACGCTCCTGTATCCTGCAATCCCTGGAAATTTTTCATTTGAATAGAAACCGGGAAACAAGTTTTTCCATTACAGAGAATTTCTTCATCGATGTTAAGAGAGCCGTGAAACAATATTAAATAATTATTACTAGACTGCGAATTTGATGCGTTTATAGCAGAAGTGATCGAACGTTCGAAACATTTGCAGAATTTGGAAACTATTGGTGTATTATTTTCAAGCCATTGCAATTATTAATGATAGATATGATTGTAGCATTTTGCAATAAATACAGTCAATTTTCATTTTGCATAGTAACCCGCAGTCTAATCATATCAGTTAAATTGACATTTTGGATACGTAATTTATTCGTAATATTTCCATAGATAATTCTCGAATTCAAACTTCGTATGGAACTTTGATTGTCTTTAAAATATTTTTTTCGTGAGAACATCTTTTGAGGAAGTTCGTATATTTTCTTAAACGAGATATAAAATTTTTGAAAACAGAAGATATTTTGATTTCTGCTGTGTAAAGAGCGATCAGAACGTTGTCGCGAGGTTCGCGGGTGTAATTTGCATCTTATCAGGATTAGCACTTGCAATGTCAACATCGAGTCTCCCGAGGCCCACATTGGTCAGAGTTCTTGATAGTTAGCTTCGCCATGACCACGGTAATACAATATCCGAACGTTCTGTTGTCTGGATGTATTATTATCCGAAATGAGATAGCATGAAAAATGTTTCAATTTAAAAATTAGTTTCAATTTGCATCTGACTACAATAGATTATAATTACATCGCTGATTGCCTTCGTACATTATTATAACATATGAATATAGTTCATACATGTGATAAATAAATAAAGATTCCACTTAATTCGTGAACAATTATTCCCTGAACAAATTTATTAAATATTTGATATTTATCTTATTGCATGTCTGCGAAGTTCAAAAGAGTTTTCCTAATATTATCGCATCGCTCTGATTCGCATGAAATTGTTTTCAACAAAGATCGTATACGTATGTTCGTGGAACAAAAAGAACGGTCTTAATTAATTTTCAAATACGAATGTTCCCGGACTCGTTAGAATGATTATTATTTTTAATTTATTAACCACGGTTCTGCGCAGAGATAATTCTCGAATTGCACTGTTTTTACTCGCGCACATCTCTAACCGAGATATGTATGGTTCCTCGCATATTAATATCAACTCAAAGTCGAATTGTTTTTCCAATTCGCTCGACATTTTTTGCGATATTTTTTTTTTCTTTGTACCGGAGAACAAAAGCTGCATCGCGATAGCGCAGCATGCATTTAATGAACACAACGAATGCGGAATTCTACGCGTGAATTAATCCCTTTGACAGAACGCGCGTTGTTTAATTTCAATACTGATGAAATCTATTGAAATATCACACTTTCCTTCGAAAGTCCGGGAATGCGAACTAAGTGTTACGGCACCAATATTATATTTTGCCATTGACGGATTTCACACTTTTAGCTAAACTTCTAAAAATACCGGCATTCGCAGAATAAATTATTATTTATTTTATAGTAATTGATAAAAACGATTTACATTCATTCGGTTTGCATTTATCTGTCTTCGTCAAAATTCCTTTAAATTCTGCACAGTATTAGATTATTCGTGATTTCTTGAAGTCATTAAAATATTTCTAGAATTGTTTCTTATTCTACAAGAAAAATTAAACAGGGTATTGTACCGTGTGTTGCAATGAAGTAACTTAGTCTTTGAGAGACATAAACTTTGTATCTTATTCTTTTGTTCGCTTCTTCTACAATTTATTTTTGCTGTCTGGTTGTTTAAATATTTTCCAATTACAATGATAATGTTTGATAAACTGATTAAAGTATATAGTTAAACAAATTAGCACATTTTTAAACGCGTCTTCCTACTTCGAAATCTGTTTGTAACGAATAAAAGTGGTGACTCTAATCAATTTCGATCAAGCTGTAGGAAGTTTAAATTACTTCAAAATATTATTAAGTGATCAGTGAATTACAAATGCAGCTTAAAAATTTCTTTCGTACAGAGTGTCCAAAGAATAATGTTTAAAAATCATCTCGGTATATTTTTCCGTGAATTCGAACATTGCAAGAACCAGGAAAGTCGATATTTTAAAATGCAATTAAATCAGGATGGTACAAAACACTTTTACCGAGTGTCTTATCTACTATATAATAGTGAATCCTTTTTTTTTAAACAATCTGTATAGTCCCTGTGTTATAAATGAATTGGAGCAATGTTTATTTCACCGTGTAAACTCCGTGTAAATTCCTCGACTGGCTGTAGACTAGATTTCGATTATCTTCTCTCCGCGTGGTCGTTCTCTCGCGAGGAGCGGGAAAGTTTGAAAATACTCGGGACGTTAAGACAGAGGATGTCCCGGGGCGCGATGAATTCGCGGTCGCAGCTCCGCGCCGCGCCGCGCGGTAAATGAAAGAAAAACAATATAAAAATTGACAATTCCGGGAACTGGCCGAATCTAGCGTAGAATATTGCCGGGGGTTATCTCGTGCGGGGAGTCACGCGTCGCGACATAAGTATGCATGAAGTTAGCTCTCGGGGTTGTCTGAAATATTAAGCAGGCCGGGCCGGGGCTCTCTCTTCGTCGACCGAGGACTGAAAACTGTTTACCTTGGCGAGTGAGACGAAAGCAGCCAAGGCAAGATAGCGCGGGGCACGTTAAAATCCCGGGCCGCGACTAGCTACTCCGTTTGATAAATAATGCGAGCCGCATTTTGCGCGGGAAAACTTTTCGGATTGCACGAGCCGCGAGAGAGAAAACAGACGGCGCGGCGGCGGCTGGCAGGCAGAGTCTCTCGTCGTCGGGCCTCTGGACGCCTCGACGTCGCGTCGGCGTCGGCGTCGGCCTCGGCGTCGTCGCTAGGGCGCGCGAGAGCAATTCAATTCAGACGCCCTTCAAGTGAATTTTCATTCGAAAGTTTGCCGGGCCTTTAATGAAAAGAGAGACACCCAAGCGAGACCGTACCCTGTCTCTTTGTGTAATTCACCGGCTTGCCGATTTAACCATCACCTGACGGGGACTCCGAGCTTTTGCCACCTGTTATGCGTCATCCTATTCGTTTCGATCTGCCGAATACGAATATAACTTCTGTTTTTGGCGAAAATTATTATTTCGAAAATATTTGAAAAATATCGCGTCTGGAAGTTGGAAGTGGTTTCACCTATTCCTCTGTAACAACCTAACCCAAATCAGTAGACTGCGGATCGTTATGCAAAATTAAAAATTGCGTCGATTGCAACGAATAGCAACTAATTAGAATGTTATTTCTTCCGTTAACAGTTTTAATAGATGAGAAATCATATATTGACATTTTCAATTTTCGAAATTTTCCTACAATTTTGAATTTTCGCAATTTAATGTTGTCCCCATTTTTGTTTTCTTCAACGTCACGCGAACTTTTAGTATTCAAAATTATCCACGTTCAACTGTATTCCGAAGGGGTTCTACAATGAATGCGTGAAAGACATTGAAAAAATTAAACTAAGTCACGAAGTTTCGGAACAATGACTGTGATCTACGTGAAAGATGTACTAGCAATAAAAGTATAAATGAATAGAAAAAATTTGACAAAATTAATGAAAAAGGAAGTTACACGGTAAACGATAATTAACGGACCGTTTATTAAGAACAGCTTCCGCAGAGTGCAGAATAATTCAGCAAGTTCCAGCTTGCAGTGTCTCTCCACCTCTCTCCGTTTTCGTCTTGTTAGCTAAGTTGTCAGTTAATCAAGCGAAACGTCTCATTGGTGAGAGAGTAACGTTCAATTTCCATGAATAGGCGCCGAGAGACGCTGGGACCTCTCTCCTCTCTTTTTTTCCCCCCTCCCCTCGAAATTAAAAGCTGCTAGGCGTCGCCTTCTTCCGAGTCCGGAATTCCCAGGAGCGAAGTTTCTCAACAAAGACCCGGCTTCCTTTCCTCACTTTACGCTTCTTAAACGTGTCGCTGACATAATCCACGACAATCTAAATCACCCGGCAACACTCAGACATTCCGATTTCCGTATCGACGATTTGCGAAACGTGGACACGCGCAGGCTAGATACAATTTTCCCTCGTTACCCCCGACCGGCTATTGGACCAGGCGAAATTAAATAAAGCTCGAATTCATTTTTCCTCTAGAAAATAAAATCACGAAAGAAATTAACGGACAGCGTTACTTCGAATAAGTTTTCTTGATTATAATAAAATTCATGTTCATTTATATTAAAATTTATTTATTATCCGAGCTTTTGTTACTTAGGTATCAATCACATTAGGCGTGTGTGTCTTGCACGAAATAAATTACTTCGGTTTCCTTAAACCGAAACGAATTGAAACCGTGTGAACGTAAACGAAAAATTATAAAATTCTGTAACGTTGATTATTTTAATTGTTTTATCGTGTTATTAATAATTCGATTTATTTTAAGTTTCAGTATAGAACGAAATTCGAACGTAGGCGGTGACTTAACAATTATTTATTATAATCTTTTCTTATCACGATTAGTTACTAGTGACTATGCGGATTCAAGTGATCGATATGCTTATTGGAAAGGAGTATCAATCGATTGAAGATAACAATTGATACTGGCGACTGAAATATACGTATAAACTAAGCGAATCGGCAAGTCATCCATACATACAGATATGTATAGTATTAAATTCATTTTGTTTCCAATCAGTAGATAAGCAATACACATTGTCTTCGAATGTAATTTTTACCGATAGATTTCCTCCGATATTGATACGTTTTCAACGCCCGTGCATACATTTAGCAGTGAATCAAAAACGTTGGAAATTTATTGAATAGCCATAGAATTATTTATTTGTTAGAATACATTCTGAATTACTTATTAAGAATTACATACTTATTAGAATACATTCATCGAATAGACATATAGTATTAAATTCATTTTGTTTCCAATCAGTAGATAAGCAATACACATTGTCTTCGAATGTTATTTTTACCGATACATTTCCTCAGATACTGATAGTTTTCAACACCCGTGCATACATTTAGCAATGAATCAAAAACGTTGGAAATTTATTGAATAGCCATAGAATTATTTATTTGTTAGAATACATTCTGAATTACTTATTAAGAATTACATACTTATTAGAATACATTCATCGAATAGACACCGGTGAGTGTCTAGAGCTGTTGTGTACACTGACAGACAAGAACCTTCAACGAACTTACGGCTACCAGTCCATTGCTTATCGATCATTTTCCCGGGTAAATTGGAACAGGATAAGCGACTCTCCTTGAAAAGTGCAGGATCCCCGAATCAGCGTGAATCTATGAACTCCTTGTCGGGGGGAGAAACGTCGAAAGCCGCGATGCGCTCGCAGGGGACACTTAAAATTTCTGGACACGGCCGAAGTCTGGGGAGATAATGGGCCCGCGAACGAAGACGTAGGGAGCGAGAAAGCAGAACAGCGTTGTAATATTAAAAATATGTAGCCCGGTCGGCCGGCAGTTTCGCGGTGAACGAGCGCACGGCAAAGATTGCGAAGTTTTGCCGGGAGGATTCCTTACAAAGTCTGACTTATTTAGCCGGGGGACCCGGGAGTCGTTTCTGCAACCCCTTCCGACCCCACCAACCTACTTTTCAGCCCTGTTCGCCCAGCCCAGTCGCCATTTTCGATTCGGCATGAGCCGCAAGCGGGCCGAAGTCGAGACAGGGAAAGGCTGAAAGGTTGCAGGAGCAGCAGCCCGGTGAAAGGACGAAATGCTCCTTTGTCGGCGGCCCTCTCCCGCACCCGCGGAACTTTATTAATTGCGCGTTTTGTTATGCAGATGCCTGCAGAGGGAGCTATACGGAGCCCAGCCTCTCCTCTCTTCCTTTCTTCTGTCTTCGACAGCCTACCGAGGCGGGGCGGGTCGGGCCGAGGCGGGTTGCCAGCCGTGACTCGTGTGTCCAGGACCTTTAAAAGATTACTCTCGAATTCGCACCCGAAACTTTCCCCCATCCGCGAAAGGGGAACTTCGTCGGCCGGCCAATGCTGAAAAGACAAATTCGCCTTTTCACCGCCGGAATTGCCTGCGAGATCGCCTACAGCAGGCCCGAGCGACCGACTGATCGCGAGCTGACGACGCTCGAGCCGCTACCCCCACCACCGCGCTTCGACTCGCCCGAGAGTGACGCACCAGCTCGAGCCTATAGTTTGTCCAAGTAGTCGCTCCGTAACTGTCGCATCGTCTGCCCAGCCACAGTAACAGTAGAGGTGCTACATCGCGATTCGAGGGGTCGGCAAAAATCTAAATTCCGGAAGCAGATGTTAGAAGATATTACGATGCAATTAATTCTCTCTTAACCCCTCTTAACGAGTCAGACATGTGACAAAGATTCTGCACAGAGTCTAATAAATATATGTTATTGTTTTTCCTTTAAAACGAAGTAAAATTGTATTTGGTTGTAGTTGATATAGGCTTTGAAGAAAAAATAGGCGCACGATAAATATAAACTTTCTTCGTTTTCTATGAATTTCTGAACGATAAGGAATTTCTAATCGCTATCATCACAAAATAAATAGCAGTGCAAAATAAATAGCAGTGCAAGGGGTTAGTCAATTTTCATACGAATTCAGAATTGTTACGAAAATCAATTTTCAAACGGTTTAGAAAAATATTCGGACGCTTATTAGAGTTTACGATTTTCAACAGTTTTAAACACATATTCGGTTTAAAGAATATTCGGGCGCTTATTAGAGTTCACCATATTACGATGCAATTGATTCTCTCTTGATCAATTTTTCTGCGAATTCAGAATTGTTACGAAAATCTTTTCCAAGAGTTTTAAACACATATTCGGACGCTTATTAGAGTTCACCATATTACGATGCAATTGATTCTCTCGTGATAAATTTTTATGCGAATTCAGAATTGTTACGAAAATCTTTTTCAAGCGGTTTAGAAAAATATTCGGGCGCTTATTAGAGTTCACCATATTACGATGCAATTGATCGATTTTTATGCGAATTCGAAAATCGATTTTCAATCGTTTTAAAAAAATATTCGAACACTTGGAACAATTTCTTAAAAATGGAACAAAACTGCTTGATTCGTTGTTAAATGTACACAGAGGATTGATTTATTGTTGAATCTGTGAGAAATTCTTGATTTTATATGCTTATTATTTTCCAAACATATTGCTCAATATATTAGATATTTTTGTATGATTATCCTGCAACGTGATTGAAAAGAACCATTAAACGGAGGAACAATGAAAATATCAAGAGGAAAGAGAGAGAAAAATAAATAGAGTATGATTGAAAATGGACGATGAGTGTCCGTAAGCGACTAGCAGGGGACTAAGAAATCAATTCCAGGGAGAAAGAGATATACTAAGGATACAGCCCCGGTAAACGACAGAACGGAAGGCCAAGAAACAAGAAGAATAAGTGAACGCGGAGCGTTTCTAAGTTGTTATTAGGGCGTGTTTCCCCGAGGGTTGTTTCATTTTGACCGGTTCAATTAATTTCTACGTTGGTCTGTAAGTATAATTTTCATTTGCTAAATAACGTTATCAATTCTTACGATAATCTGTTCAATTTACTAGCTACATGGCCGATTTATAACAGAACAAAGTTTCTAAAAACATCATATGATATTACACTTCTATTCTTTCGTTTACGCTATATAGTTTCGTCAAGCTTCCTCCATTAATAGAAATAATTATGAAACTTACAGGATTTACAGAATTATTTTACTTCGTCAATTGGACAATTACAATCGAATTTCATTTCAGAAAATGATTTTCAGTTTCATTAATCATCTACGATCAGTCGGGCTCGTTTTTTTCCGGCGTCTGAAGCATAGATTTGAATTGATTACGGCTGTTCTGCGTTCATGAATTGTCGATACAAATGCATAGACACGTACAAATTATTCAGAATACAATATTCCTCTTCCACTTAAAAACGCAGGATATCGAGCAACGCGATTTGTTTAATTTTTCCCATAAAAACAAACGTATTTTCGAGGCTTTATGATTGCGCGATCACGTAATATCTATTTAGGCACGTTGAATCTGTTGGAAAAAATAATCACGAAAATATCGTAGAAATATCGACTGTTCGATTTGATCGGAACGGCGAACTGAATCGAGTTTTCGCTGTGTACGTTTCTTGTTGCGAGAAATTATACGTTTCCCAAATATTAATACAATATTCGTGTCAACTATCATTCTTCGTAATCTGAAATAGTGATTTATTCATATAGATATTTATTATTAGATTAACATTAGATATTTATTCATATAAATATATCGAAGTTAATAGTGCAAGAAATTATTCTGCTTTATATACATGCGTAACTGAAGCAATAACGTAGAAACTTGGTAAGATGTTGGTTTAATCAGTGAGATTATTATTTTGTTCTCACTGTAATAGAGATTACAGGAAACAAGCTTTTACTTGGTTCCAATCTCTGCAAATTAATCGCCGGAGACCGTGACGCATAAAACATCCACAATCTACGAATAATTTTGTTGATTCGATAGCACATGAGAGATAGCCTAACCTCGTGTCTGATGATTATTTGATTTTTCATGCACAGTCATTAATACAACGATTAAAAAGGGATCAACAGATATAGAATCAAAAAGTAGTCGATCAAATCAAACAGTATCATCTAATGACGTGTGCACACTGATTTTTTAAGGAAACATAATAATACATATAAAAAAAATTATTGAATTTCTCTAATTTTTCAACCACAATTGTCCTGCGGAAGTGCCTTGGGTAAAATAGTTGCCAGGTGACTCCAGTTTAACATATCTAGCTAAATTTTTTCTGCGAGTACCGCTTGAATATCATATAATAAGACTTATAAATTAATTTTTTAAAGAAACATAATTTTACATATACAAAAAATTCAATCTCTCTAATTTTCCAACCATAAATGTTGTCCTGCATAAGTGGCTTGGGTAAAATAGTTGCCAGGTGACTCCAGTTTAACATATCTAGCTAAATTTTTCAGCGAGTACCGCTTGAATATCATATAAGACTTATAAATTAATTTTTTAAAGAGACATAATTTTACATATAAAAAAATTGAATTTCTCTAATTTTCCAACCATAAATGTTGTTCTGCAGAACTGGCTTGGGTAAAATAGTTGTCAGGTGACTCCAGTTTAACATATCTAGCTAAATTTTTCAGCGAGTACCGCTTGAATATCATATAATAAGACTTATAAATTAATTTTTTAAAGAAACATAATTTTACATATAAAAAAATTCAATCTCTCTAATTTTCCAACCATAAATGTTGTTCTGCAGAAGTGGCTTGGGTAAAATGGCTATCGCGTGCTTCCAGTTTAACGTACGTAGCTAAATTTTTTCAGCAAACACTCAAGTATCGTCTAATGAGACGTAGACACTGATATTTTCCAAATAGATAATTTTATGAATAAAAAAATCGTTGAATTCCTCTGTCCACCGTTTGGGCGAACGTAACTGCTGAATATCGAATTTCGTGGAAGTACTCCCATCCATTAATGGTTTCCGCGTCTTGGTCCGATCGCCGAAACACCAAGGTGTTCCCCGATGCTTTCCAACCTCCTGTATATTAAATGCCGTTCATGGTTCGCCAGTCAAATTGAATCCCGGGCTATTGGCAGATTCTGAATAAGCTCTAACAATGGAGTCTGTTACACGAGCCTTCCTACTTTCTGCCACCCTTCGCAGCCTTCATCCCACTTTCGGTACCTGGTACCTTCGGAGCTTGCTTCGCTTCCCTCCACCGAACCCTCATTCTTCGGTTTCCTTCAATTTCCGAGACAGGAAAGCCATGTCTGTGCAGCATGCCCCTCTGGATCGGAAATTGGAAATAAATCGTGACGATATCGATGTAAAATGTAAAGGTGATCGTCGGATCGTCACTTTTACGAAAGCACTTCGTTGTCTAGACTTCTAGTTGTCTTCGGTTATATCGAGGCAACGAAATTAACCCTTTGCACTCGGAGCTGTTTTAACTTGATAATTAAACATTTCTTTCAACCTTATATAATTGCATTCTATATTATTTTTCTTCATTTTATGGATATTTAGTAAATGTTTAGTAATTGATGAGTAGACTGCGGATCTTTATGCAAAATAAAAATTTTCTACACCGATTGCAAGAAATAGAAACTAAATTGAGTTTTACTTTTTCCCGTAATGATCTTAATACAGGAGAAATTATATATTGACATCGTTAATTTTTAAAATTTTTCAATAACTTAGATTTTTATATACTCAATTTTGTTATAAATGCATAAAGGTCCGCAGTCTATTGATTAGATACCAACATACTTAACAATATAAATAATATTTTCAATAATGGCACAGCAAAAATCAGCTATTTGAAATTGTTCTCATCGGAAAGACATTTATCATTATTATTTTATTATAAACGGACCGAAGCTCTCTGACATAAATGCTAACAGAAGATAAGAATTTACATACAATAACAAAGAAGAAGCATGCACAAAAACTGACAATACATAAGGTACATCCGATAATCCTGCGTAATAGTTTTTTAAAAGTGTGCAAAGACCCACTGAAAAAATCAACATTTCCATACAAATAACATTGACCCACAATAGTCTGTTCGAGAATTCCCGCGAAGTCATGGATCGCGTTGAAGCGGTCACCCTGTATAAGATTTGTACGCACTGTATCAGAAAAACACGTACTCTCGAAATTATTGAAACAATTATACGATTAAAATGAAATAAATCAAATATTCAATTAGCGATGACAAACTGAGAAAACAATTACTTCACTGTGTTCAAATAAGACAGTTCGAACGATTATTTATCAAACAATTTATTTCAACAATTCCGCAAGCTGAGAGGTGGTCCACCCGGTATATATACCAGTGATCGTAAGCAGAGAGGGGGTTTGGTCGGCCAGTTGAAAATCAGATTTGGCCAATGGACGGTTGTTAACGCGATTCTCGACGTTGAAATCTGGGGTGGGGGGTGGTGTAACAAGGGTTGGAGTAGTAGTAGTAGGAGGAGGTGGAGGGAAGAAGTAATTAAGTGATTACCGGGCGTTCCGAGCAATTTTTCGTCATAGCGGAGATTTAATTCGTTGATGTAGGCAGGAAGATAGGCGGTTGCATTGTCTGCAGGATGTTAAGAGGGTTACCACGGGCGATAGGGGATGTCGGGCGGTGGGCGTGCAAGGGTGTCGGTGTAATGAAGAGCGACAGTGGCGCCCCAAACCATCGCTAATTTGCCGCTAAGTGCCCGGCTTTGTTTCCGTACGTTGATCCCATCGTTCGCAATATCCTGGATCTGAGGCGACGTTCTGCGCCACTTAAGAGAGACGTCCAAATAACCCGCGGGACTATAGCCCCGCAATTGGCTACGGACTAATTTCACCGGCCGGAAGAAAAGAAAAAAGATTACCGAAGTATCGTTTGAATGGAGCCCCAACTGTATTGGTTGATCGAACCGCGCGCTGCTCTCGACGGTTACAGAAAAAGAGCGGTACCCGGAGGCTGGGGGAACGGGGGAGAGAAAAGGCAACCATGGACGTTGTTGCCGATGGAAGTTCCTCAAAATCAAAAGCCGCTAGTTATCGGAAGCTGTTCGCAACAAAGCCTCTTCGCCCGATTAGCTCTCTTCCGTGTTTTACCTTTTTATCGGGTCCGCGACGTATTCGTGGTTGGGGGTGGACGGTAATTGATTGTTTAATTGAGCACCATGTTCATATTACCTTTACATTATACAGAGTGTCTCAGAACTCCTTCAACATCCTGAAATGGGCGGTTCCCGAGGTCATTTGAAGCTTGAAAAATGTCCGCCGGGACTTCGTTTATGTGTAATCGACAAAAAACACGGACCAATCAGAGCACTGCTACAGCGATAATACGTTCGCTATAGCCGAGCTCTGATTGGTTCGTGTTTTTCATTGATAACTGCTAAACGAAGCACCGGCGGACATTTTGCAAAAGGAGAATGTCGCTTCAAATTACCTGAGGATGTTGACGGAGGTTTACATTCAGGAGGTTTACATTACGAATGCGTCTATTCGATTTTTTAGCCACTTTTTTAAATAATATACCCAAAATATCTATCGATGATTCCTCGTGCCCGCATCTTTGCTATCGGAATAGTCGTGAATTAAAGATATTAGAATGATTTGATGCATTCGTGGCAAAAATAGCATAATACCTTTTCAACCGACTAAAATCATCGCAAGAAAATGTATGAAGTAGTCGACACTTAAGAAAATTGCAACTCTTTCTAACAAACTAACTACTAATTGGAACGTTTATTATCAAAATTTGTACGGAGTTCGCATCTAACGTTTCTGTTAATAAATAAGAATTCGACGTTACACACGAATGTCCCGTTGCCCGATCGTTTTGTCTCCTACTAAAAGCAATTGACCCAAAAAAATATGGTGGATTTTTAAAGCTAATGGAAGCGTGGAATATTGGCCACATTTTCGTAGAATTTCCCCATTCGAAAGATGGCGAATTTTCTTTCCGGGAAGCTTTTACGGTTGAATGAAAACGCGCGTATTTTTCTTCCGACGGGAGTCCTTTTAAAGGAGGGACTTATTTTGCACTAAATTCCCCGCGAGTGCGTATCACGCGTAGAGAAATGGTAATCTGAATGGAATTTCGCGGTAAACCTTGATAATACGATTTGTTCTTATAAAAATTAAAAAAGAAAACGGATTAACATTACCCACCATACAAATTCAATATAAAAACTAAATCGAGAATTAACGTGTACAATTCACGCACGATTGATTTTTAAAATGAAGCTTCAGGCGCGTTCCACAATAATCTTATCTGCAGAAGTGACTTTTATCGAAGCAGCATGTCGTAATATTCTGAAACGTGAAATATTAGTTCAATCATTGGTGGACAGATGCAATAACCTGCAATATCGATTCTGTTATCTTTATTTGCCTAATATGTTTAGGAAGTGCAGCACAATTTATGCTATTGAAAAATTAAAATTATATGCAAATTACTTCGAAGTCTTGAGAATTGGCAGATAGCTTGTACGAATCGAAATATTTTGTATGGAATTAGTAAAAATTAACGGGAGAAATGTTTATATGTCGTGAGAGGTATCGGAAAATGTTTATAGTCGCGAGAATTGTCAGAAAATTATTAGAGAGCAGTAGATATTACTTCACAATCTGTGAACGAAAATGCTATAGATCTTGTAACATGTACTCAGAATTGAAAAATATTAGGACGAGAGTAGTATTCTACGTGACAATATAAGACGAAAATGAAGAACAAAAGATTATTATTAATAGACTGCGGATCTTTATGCAAAATAAGACTTCTCTGCATAAATTCCAAGCGGTTAGGATCTAAATAAAATGATTTTTCTTTTTCTAATTATTCTAAGGGCTTGAGAATAATGTGTTGGCTTGCCTAAATCTTTTCAATTATTCCTCTGTTACATAACCAATTTTCTCATAAATGCATAGAATCCGCGGTCCAAGAGGATCACGGATAAAAATCCGCCTAAAATGCGGCAACCCGACCAACAGAGGTGCACGTCATAGAGACACTCGACAGTCTCGCGTATCAAGCGATATACACTTGGTTCTCATATAATTCTGGATTCATCGTACAATCATAATACACAATAAACGTATGCTGAAATTCGTGAATAGAATATGGTGATGTCAAGCAGCAGGAGAGACTCGCGAACAATCCAATGAGTATCGAATTACAACATGGTCTCGGCAGATGAGATAGATAGCGCGAGATTTCTCGGCCAAAAGCGAAGCACAGAACTTTTTCAGCGATCCGTCGAGTTGCGCCATCGTTTATCTGGAAGATTGTTCGTCCAACTGGAAGTTGCCAGTCAGTGTCTGAAGAGGGAGAGGGGGTGGGTCATTGAATCACTATAATCTCAGCTCCTTGAGAAAGTGGGAAGTATAGAAACTATACACGCTGGCTATCCGTTCGGAGCCAGTCTTCTCTGTGTCATAGCGGCTGCAGCATCGCGTCAGGTATAGCACTCGTACCGCAACCAAGATGGAGCCGTTGTCGATAGTATTCGCGGCAGTGGCTGTTTTAATGGCGGTCTACTACTACGCCTTCAAGGGCCTGAACTTCTTCAAGAAACACGGCGTCGATCACGTCGCACCTGCGCCGGTTCTTGGGAACATGGCCAAGTTCGTTCTCCGACAGGAGCCGTTATGCGACACAGTGAAGAGGACCTACTACCATAATCCCGAAGCGAAGTACGTCGGGTTCTACGAGTTCAACCTGCCGATCGTGATGCTGCGCGACATCGAGCTGATCAAGAGTGTCGCGATCAAGAACCTGGACTCTTTCATGGATCACCGACCGTTCATCGCGAAGGACATGAACTCATTGTTGGGCGACATGCTGTTCGTTCTCGAGGGCGAGGAGTGGAAGGACGTGAGGAGCCAGCTGACGCCAATGTTCACCTCCAGCAAGATCAAGGGCATGTACCTGCTGATGAACCAGGTAGCGAGTCGGTTCGCCAATCACCTGGCGAACCTGCCGGCAGGCGAGCGGAGCCAGTTAGAGTTGAAGAACGTGATGACGATGTACACAAACGACGTGATCGCCAGCTGCGCGTTCGGCCTGAACGTAGACACGCTGAACGACCCGAACAACGCGCTCTATGTCAACGGAAAGACCGCGACGAACTTCAACGGGTTCTTCATCGGCATAAAGTTCTTGATGCAGAGGAGCATGAAGACGCTCGCGAAGACTCTCGGCGTTCGCTTCATGTCGAAGAAGATCGAGGACTTCTTCGAGAACACGATACTGGACAACTTGAGGTACAGAGAGGCGAACGGTCTGCACAGACCAGACATGCTGCAGCATCTGCTGGATGTCCAGAAGAACAACAAGACCGAGAAACCGTTCACCACCAAGGAAATCGTGAGCAATGCGTTCAGCTTCTATTTCGGTGGTTACGACAGCGTCGCGAACCAGGCCTGTTTGATTCTGTACAACCTGCTGGCGCATCCTGAATGCATGACCAGGTTGCAAGAGGAGATCGACCAGGTGCTGGAGGACACGAAGGGACAGGTGAATTACGAAGCTATCGCTGGCATGGAGTACATGGACGCCGTGGTGAACGAGACATTGAGGCTCCATCCGATAACTGTCTTCCTGGACAGGCTGTGCACGAAGGACTTCGAGCTGCCGCCAGCTGTGCCCGGTGGCAAACCGTTCACTGTCAAAAAGGGAATGAACCTGTGGGTACCGAACCACGCGATCCAAACTGATCCGAAGTACTTCGACAATCCCGACCAGTTCGATCCGGAGCGATTCGTTCAGGATGGCAAGAGGATCATGGGCTCGGGAACGTACATTCCGTTCGGCATCGGGCCGAGAATTTGCATTGGTAACAGGTTCGCGTTGACCGAGATGAAAGTCATCATTTTCTATATACTGGCCCGCTGCGATCTGAAGAGCTGCGCGAAATCGCAGATCCCGTTGAAACTGTCAGTCAACGTGTTCACGAACAGCGCTCAGGATGGATATTGGATGAACGTCGAGCCGCGAAAGAATCCTAGCCAGTATGTTGATAATCTGTTGCCTAATGGCACGTGTAATGCAGAATGCCAGTAAGTCGTCGCGCTCTCGACGCTCTGCGGCTGTCGTTTCTGATAGATTGTCGATACAGCCGACGAAAACATTGCATGCTATAAAGTATGCGAATTTTGGCAAGAAAATCGCCCGTTACAATGGCGTATGCTAATGCTAATGCTAGAATACTGGAAAAATGTTTATCTCTTATTTCGTTATTTCGGCCGAATCTTATTGACTTCTCCTCGTTCGGGCGTTTTAATAAATCTATCAGCTACTCGCGTTCGTCTTGCGTTTCATTCTCCGTTTGACGTATCTTTCCTGTGTTGGTCGCGGTATCAAAAATCATTGTGGTCCTTTGGTCTTTCGGATTGATGTTCTTGTAAATTTCTAGTGATCGATATAATTTTATGAAGACGGTAAGAATGACTGAGAAATTCCTTTATCGGGCTTCGAATGAACAGAAAATATTTTACAGTCGTATGAATTGTCGGAGAACATTTGCAAACTCCTGAGAATTGTCGGGAAATGTTTACAAAGCAATTAGTATTACTACCAAATATTTACTAGATAAAGATTTAGTAAAAGTGAGTTGAAATGTGCAGAGAGTGTACAACCATGCATGCCCAAAAAAAAATTTATAAAATTTTGTAACTGTGCTGCTAAAAAGGTAATATCTGATAGAAAGCAATATAAAATATACATTTAAACTAATTAATTCGTGGACGTATATTAATACTATGCATACATGGATAGGTTAATTGCAATAGATTTTCTATTGTCAGTTGCGTAAGAAATCAATTTAAAATATTAAGAGAATAAGGAACAGGAGAATAAACAGTCGTGAATGTTGGCGACGCAGTCGCAAACCTGCTTTTGTGACGTCAACTGTTGATTCATACGATTCGATTAGGTTCGTTTAGGCTAGATTAAGTGGCTGGCCATGTTTCTTACTGTTTGCAACTCAATCTCTGGTAATCTTCATAGAGGTTACCGAGAGAATTATGCATTACTCGCAGTGCTCACTCTGAATGAAATATAAAACGCTTAATTGACGTGCGGTGAGTCACGCGTTCGTTCTCGCACTTGCAAAACAAAAACAACCGGTTATGTCACTCCTACTTACTTATCTTCTACTTCTTTTCTTCTTCTTGCTTGTATATTTATCTTCAGCCTTTCTCTGCAAAACATTTTGTTATCGTGTGACTTAATCTGCTCAAAATTTTTGTGTTTACAAATAATATTACTTTTTTTTCTGTATTCTTGGAAGGTAAAATACAAAAATTTCGTCGTATAAAAATATAAAAAGAAATTACTTAATTATGGTATGGTCTAATATATTTATGATTTTATATAAACATTGAACGTGAACAGAAGAATTAGGAACACGTTAGTCCAAGATTATATAAAAAAGATAAATTGACCTACTTATTCACAGTATTACATTATTTTTATCAAACGTATGTAATTGTGGTGAAAATAAAGTTCTGTATTTTTCATACGAAACACAGATTTTTAAATCTACATTGATAAGATTAATTTTGATTGTAACAATTGAATACTTGACGTTTCAAGTATTATCGCTCCTCTCAATCTGTGCAGAGATTAGATTATTAAAATAAATCAGCAGAAGACCATGTCCATTTTAGAAATATTATATTTTAATAAAAAACGGAGTTTCCATTTCAGCACTATTAAATTTTTATTTTTCAGCGACTGTTCGGACCAAAATCTTTCCAGGAATAAATATGATTCAGATAAATATTTACTATTAGATGAAAATAAGGTACTCTAGAGATAACTTCAATCGAGACATTTGGTACACAACCGATCAATTACATACCACTTTAATTATTAGCGCGTTGGCATGGATTCATCAAGCGTTAACCATTTCACTGATAACATTTACGACACGCGCTGATAACAAGCAGTCATTGACATTGGTGTTGACGTCGTTAAACGACAATAGGTTATGTTTAGACTGTGGATTTTAAATTGCAACGAACAGCAGAAATTTATTTACCAATAAATTATCTTTATTTACTAATTACTCACGTTTGTCATAAACGCGTAAAATCCGCAGCCTAATCATGCATTTACTTAAATGTGTAAATTCGCGATCGCTGGAAATAATATAGATTCTAGTCCTTGATCATTTAGAAATGCATGAAAATTTTTTTAGCTTCGCAAGTATCGTATTTAGAATTATTCCCTGCGAAGTATTTGTTACTCATTTCACAAGTCATTATTCAAAATATTGTTCACATTATTGAATAAGTTGGTATCAAATCAATTACTAAACGTTTGAGTGTTTGATGAGGTATTATGTCAATTTCATATCTATTAAATGAAGAAAAATAATGTAGAATGGAGTTATTCTAGGTTGGAAGAAATGTTTAATTTTCGAGTTAAAACAGCTCTGAGTGCAAAGGGTTGGAAGGTTAATTGAAAGCAGGCAAGTACCTGTCCACCTAGGTATTTATATGTATTATAGCAAGGATGTAAGGGGATATCGAGACAAAACTGTGCGTAAAGAAATTCTCGCCTTCGTGTAATGATGTATGAAAGTAGAGTGCCTGAAAAATCTGTTCCGAGAAGGGGTAAAAACAAATAGACAGTAAGATCTGCTTTCCCTTCTGTCTGTCTGTTCGCACCTCTTTCCATTAACACGACAAGACAATACACAGCAGGGATCTACCCTCGCGATCTTCAGTTCATTAATTCTGGCCAAAACCCTCTCTTCATGCTCCTCCTTCGATCGCTAACCTACGTTCAACCACTCGAGCAACCCTTACCGATGGCGGTGAGTGAATTACATTAAAGGGGGTGGTTTTATCGGGTCAACTTGCCAGATATTTCCTAGGGAACCTACGGGATGTTCGTTCGGGAAAGAAAAGGGACTTTTCGCAGCATCCAGAAAATGTTCGACGATAATCTGCATTCGCACAGGTTGCTCGAGCTTATCTGCAGTAATCGGAAAAAAACATTGTTCCTTAAATGAAATTTCCTGGGAATTTTCGAAACGAAAAATTACATGATTCTTATTCACGCAGTTTCTCAGCACGATCACTAGACAGCGGATCTTTATGCAAAATAAAAATTTTCTACCTGAATTGCAAGAAACTGTGGTGTGATAGTATTTTCTTTCTTAATTAATTTGATCGGTTGAAAATAGTATGACATTTTTTAATTTTTTCACTGTTTCAAATTACAGCCACTCATTTTTTCTATAAATTTGTAAAATCCGCTGTCTAATGATTACTAGAGTTGTGTCGATTTCTACATTATCCATCAGTGACGTCGTCTTTCAAGAATAGTTTTCTGCGATTACTACAGATGTCCCATATAATCCGAAATCAATTTCATACGAGTCCCTATAAACATTCGTTTACCAACAACAATGTTAGAATCTCATAGCTTCATTTATTCTTGATCATTTTTTCGAATTCTGAAAAAATTATAAAAGTCTAATATTATTAGACCAAGAAATCAGGAAAACACCAATAAAATCAGCAATTGAATTGAAAACGAGGCTAGAAGATCTCTTTCCTCAGAATATTGAAAAAATTACATATAAAATTACTAGGTTGCTTCTTTCTGCGACGTAACAACTTTAACAGAGTTCCGCCTCGAGAAACGGCAGCAACGTTTGCTTCGAGAATAGGAAACTTCCATCTCCTCCTCCGGTTTCGCTGTTATTGTTTCGACACCGCTTAGCGCCAGAACGAGACGTCATATTCCGCTCTCGGTCCGCTCAGGAACAAAGACAACAAAGTAAAGCAAAAGTTTCTGTGTAAAAAATTAGTCTTCGTATGATAGGAAAAATCGTGATCGTTGGTTACTATTGTTACTAATGTATTAGGTTGGCAAGGATGACGGTAGAAATTTAATTAAATTAAATTTAATTAAATTAAATTTAATTAAATTAATTTTAAATTAAATTAATTTTAAATTAAATTAAATTTAATTTAATTTCTACACATTTCATCCTTGACATACTTTGTATTATTCATTAAAAAAAAATGAAATTTCAACAATAAAATTACTAAATAAAAAAGAAATGAAATTTCAACAATAAAATTACTAAATAAAAAAGAATTTAAATTTCAACAAATAAATTACTAAATAAAAAAGAAATTAAATTTCAACAAATAAATTACTAAATAAAAAAGAAATTAAATTTCAACAATAAAATTACTAAATACACAAAAATTAACAATTATTAATGCCTAAAAATAATTGTTATATGGTTAATAATATCAATTTCCTCTCAATATGCAGCGTTGCCGAAGGAATTTATCGTACATCACAAGATACACGTGTAGCTCAAAAGATAATGCCATGTTTGTCCGCACTATGCGTCGGCTCGGCCTTCGAAGAGCGCGACGCTGCGTGGCGACGCATTCGCGGCCCCGTAATCGTCTTCGCGAGTCAATCGGAGGAATGTCGCGGCTGATATCTGGGTCAATTGTATGAAAGCGGCTTCGCCAAAGCGATCGCGTCGCTTTTCAGGGAAAACTGATTCGCCTCCCGAGAAACGGTCCATTCGCGGACCCCGTTCGAAACGAGGATCCTCCGCGTTGAGCAGCCCAGCCGGCCGCTCATTAAGGCAACATTCACAAGGTCGTATCACGTCTTTGACACCGGCCGATCACGTACCGGAATACATTATACGACTGTTATACATTGCGCAACGCCACGCTACGTGCCGGTCATGTAGAGAAGGTCGATCCATTCAGGAGATTGTAATTGAGATGGACGCGTAACAGGCGTCCATTACTGCAGTCGGGACTCGGGAAATGGTAATTCTTCTCTCTCTCTCTCTCTCTTTCTCTCTCTCTCTCTTTCTCTCTCACATTCTCTCTTTCTGCCTCCACCCCCGAACAATTTTATTTTTTCGTTTCTACTTTCGTCCTGGCTGCGGTTTGCGTTGAACGACCACCGCTGTCGGTGATTTTTTGAGCAGCTTCGATTATCTCCGATTCCGGCTCGGCCTCGCGAAACATTTATTGGCTGCAGGGTGCAGCGAGTTCTTTGCAATTAACCACGCGTTACGAACAGGTTCGGTGGGACGTCGACGCCCACAAATGTCACAGGAGGTCAAAAGTTTCACCCTCGAACGACTGACAACTATTGCATGTATTTATAACTGTACAGAGTGGACCAGCAACCTCGACCACTTTGAACATTTCCATAATTTAAGTAATATAAATAAATAAAATGTTCCATTCGAATTGAAAATATCTCGATCGAAACTTACCGCGCTTCGAGAGCAGACCTATATTAGTGTGGTAGTTACGAATCTTGTGGACGCTGGAATCACCTTGAGTGACCTTGGAAAACGAAAGTGTTACACGCTAGTGGGATTAATTCTGGATATATTGAATATTCAATAAAATTATTATTATTTAATAAATTTCGCATTTATACATATATGTACATTTTCTGCACAAATATGAAATAGAGAGTATTTTTATTCGGAGTGTCCAGAATTAATTCCACCGAGGTAGGTCAGTGAACCCGTAGTGGGACAGACTACACGCTTATCTAAATAAAAACATCACGATGTGACCTTGAGAACGTCGAAATGCCTTCACCAGTGTACAACATGTTTGCATTAAAATATTTCCCTCTTTATTATTACAAATAAAGGAGATATTCAAGGTGGTCAGTGTTATTGGACCAGCCTGTATAATTGATGATGTTTACCATTTTAATTTTCCAATAATTTCCACTTAAACTGGCAACTCTTTATACTATATGCATATTTCATATCGTCACTGAAATAGAATATAAGATAAAATATTGTTTTCGTGTGCGCTCCGTTAATAATTAATCACTGCTCTTATCAAACCGATTAATGCATGCACATTAATTCCCAGAATTACATACTTATATATATATATACATATATATTGTTAATGTTGCCTTAGCATTATAATGAAAAAGTTACATTTTTACTTAAACAATCTACGTCAAAATAATATTATTGCAATAGCTCGTGATACGTAAATTGCATTTTAGTGGATTTCGACGAAGAAGTTTAACGTATTAAATTCCTGCGAAGGGAATTAAATCAGTTATCATATCGACAAACGTTTCTTTCGAAAAAGCCAACCAAGCAAACGTTATTTTTTATAAACATACACTGCGTGAAAGTTGTTAACGACGATGCACGTAAAAATATTCGACGTCGGTGTAATTGCAATTATCAATCGAAATATTTCAAGGATCGGAAAGGGTACCAACAGTAATGGCACTCTACTAATTTTTATTTTATCGTACCCCGTTAATAGCTCTCTCGTTCTGAGTGCCAGAGATCGATATTGCAAAAAGTTCGACGACTTTTTATCCCCAGATCTATATATGAGATATTACTATATTAAATAAAAGAGTTACAGCACTTACCTTATAGTTATTTTCAAATGGCCACGCGCAGATGAGCAAATGACGTCACGATTCCCAGATTGTACGAGTTTATCTTAACCGCGCGAACCTCCATACCTATTTATACCCGAACGTGTGCTCTGGAAACAAAGTTTTGGTTTTACAGTCAACAATAATGGATGTAAATTCAGTTCTGACGTGTATTTAGATAATTTCCCTTTGAATTCGATGAAATTCCTTCAACTTCCACGTTACAAAATATAATAAAACAATACAAAAAAATAATATCGTACTTACGCATCGTTAAGTATTACAATAAAAAAATATAACAATCTTTTTACTGCAGTGAGTAGAAATTTCATTTTCAATTCAACATGAACTACTTAAATCGTGAATGGTGGAATTATTAAATTCTTTTGCATAAACTTAACAAGTCTTTTACATGAATACCAGCTACGTCAAATTCTTAAGTGCTTCCATAAAATGTTTAAACAAATTGTTAATTGTCATTATAAAATTATTATAAACGAAGCAAAAAATTCTTAATTACCATTTATAAAATTATTAAACAAACTCTCCTAAGCCTAAACAAATTTCTATTTCTTACAATTGATGCATAGAATTTTAATTTTTTATTAAAAATTCAGTCTATAAATCACCCAACGTACCATACTAAAGTGTTGTAGCATCAATAATAATCGCGCAGTAATTAATGCAAACATGTACATATAAAAATACGAAAAGATGATATACAAGTTCCGAGCAATTTCTCTAACGAACAGTACTGCTGCTGCTGACAGAATTAACGAGAACAGGTGAGGCTTTCTTTCTGGGCTCGACATCAAACCAGAATCCACCCTTGGAGGTCATCTGGAACCCCTTCTTGCTTAGCTCCATGGGAATAGTAGTTTTGTCATTAGGCTTCAAATTGCATCGGGAGAAGACGTGGAACAGAAGAACCTTAGCTTCCAAAAGCGCAAACCTATTACCGATGCACATCCTCGGACCTAGACCGAAGCTCAAGAACAGTCCCGAATTAAGAATCTTCTTCGGATCGTCCATAAAACGTTCTGGATCGAACTTCTCGGGCTCCTCGAAGTACTGAGAATCGTATTGAATGCCATAGATCGGGATCCAGAGATACTCGCCCTTTTGCACGACGTGCGGTTTCAATCCAGGCAACGCTGGTGGCAGCTCGAACTGTTTCGTACAGGTTCTATCAACGGCAACGATGACAGGGTACATCCTGAGGGCCTCGTTCACAATGGCATCGAGGTACTTCATGTCGTTGATCGCTTCGTAAGTCACCTCTCCGTTGTTCGCCTCCAGGACCTCGTCGATCTCCTCCTGCAGCCTCTTCTGGATCTCCGGGTTCACGCCAACTTCGTACGCGGCGAAGCACATCAAGGTCGAGGTGCTCTCGAACCCGCCGAAGAAGAAGACGAACGCCTGCGCGGTCATGTCCTCTATCGTGAGCTCTTTGCCTGGGCCCAGCTTCCCCCTGGTCTCCATCATCAACTGAATCATATCAGGCCTGACGATACCCTGCTCGTCCCTGGTCTTGATGGTAGTGGCCACTAGATCCTTGAAGAAATCGCTGATGACCGGGTCGACCAGAGATATACCGAGAAGTTTGCAAAACCAGGGAGCGCTACGCACGAGGAAGAACTTGAACGACTGCCACCTGCCGAAGCTGGTAGCGTTTCTGCCATACACGTAGAACTTGTTGGTACGGTCGGCCATGGAGTCCACGTTGACGCCGAAAGCACAGGTGGCGATCACGTCGTTCGTGTACCTGGTGAACGCGTCCTTCAGCTCCAGGGTTTGACCTTCCTTCGGCAAGGTAGCTAAGAAATTGCCGTACGTTGAAGCGCACTCGCGCATCAGCAAGAACATGGCCTTCATCTTGCTGGAGGTGAACGCAGGGCTCAGCAGGTTCCTCACTTCCTTCCATCGTTCGCCACGCAGGGCGAACAGGTTCTTGCTGAAGAGGGGTTCCGTGGAGTCGGATTGGAAGGACCTGTGGTCCTGGAAGTGATCGAAGTTCTTCACGGTAACCGACTTCAACAGCTCCGGGTCTCGCACCATAATCACCGGCGTGAAGAAGTCGTAGAAACCGACGTACTGCGCGTCGGGATGCGTTCGGTAGAGTTCATCGACCTGCGCTGCGAAAGTCTTCTGTTGACATATCGCCTTCCATAGGCTGCCGACGATCGGGTAGGACGGCGTCTCCGGTATTCCCCTCTCGCGGAAGAAACTGTATATTCCTTTCAGGTAGTAGTATATCGCTGATCCCACGGCGATCAACGCCAGGGTCACCGACCACTCTAACATGACGACCGTTTCGGCTCGCACAACCGTCACTGACTATCTTCCCGTCGTCGCTGTTCTACTGTCTTATCAAATCACGTCCACTCGGGCCTGGTACAGTTAGCTGGGGAACCTGATTGCGGATCGGGGTCGCGACGATGTTCTCCACTGCTGAATCACCGACGGTCTCGCTAACGTGCACCCAGCAGCGCAACTGGCATCGTTCATGCGTCCCGCGAGTCTTTTATATCGTTTCCCCGCAAAGATCTACTCTTGTTGTCCGCGTGCTCCGTGCCACCGCTTATGAAACCACACGCGAGCATGTTGTTCGCTTCGTTTACTCTCCCACTTCGACAGTGACTGACTCGATAGTGATAGCGATTACACCGTCCAACAGCCAAAAAATGTTTCGATTCTCACTATGAAATTCTTACAGAGTTTTTTGCGCTGATTCCGAATCTGACCTTAATTTTTCTCCTAGACGCACAGTTTTTGAGAAATTTGAAATGGGGGGTTTCTCAAGATAAAAGTCTGCTCTATCGCGTGGTATAGTTCGATTTTCCGCTGGACCCTTATTTTTTTAAATAAATTCAAAAATATCGTCAACATTGCTGCAAAAATGGTGTCTCTCCGTCTTTAATGATCGTTTAAACATGTTTAAACAATCGTAATGTATTAATATCGGATATCACTGTATTCGGGAAAGTCTAAGGAATCTTTTGCTGTAAAAATCAATTCAATATCTTTTATAATAACATCACAATATTTGTTCAAAGTTGAAAAATAGGTCTTTTATTCAAACTCAAATTTCTCAAAAACTGTGCGTCTAGGAGAAAAATTAAGGTCAGATTCGGAATCACCGCAAAAAACTCTATTTCATAGTGAGAATCGAAATCCTAAAAAAAAGTTGAAATTTGTTGGACAGTGTTATTGCAGTTTAGGCTCGCCTCCATGAATCGCGAGCGTTTTTCCCCTTTGTTGGAACTCCTGACCGATTTCGAAATTGAACAGGAGCAGTTAGGTCGAATGATCGTTTCGCTTGTGTGTAAGTGACGACGGCTCAATCGTGGACATTTAGAGAGACGTCACGTAAGACGAATCGAATTTTCACCACGATCGACGTTTGCAGGATGTAGTTTATACTGATAGGTTGTTATGACACAATAAAGAATCATTTGTTGAATTTCGAAAATAACACGAATGACAAGTTAACTTCAACTTTGGGAATACTCAGTTTAGGTCAATGCTATTAGGTAACGCGAGTATACTCGAGATCTGCTCGTTATTATTTTATTTTTTACCAAGCTCTCTCTTATTTGCAATGACATTTACATTTTTCAACAAGTCTGAATTTGCATTAAACAAACTCTCACGACCAACGTCGTGATGTTCATCATTTCATGTTCATGATTTTGAAATTTTTCGGAGATTGCAAATATGCAAGTTAAGGGTGTATTATTATTACTTTTGAAGGTACTCAGGCTTCAAGATTAGGATGTTCTGAAATATAAGATTTAAGAGATTTAAGAGAAACATTCGAAAAGGGGTTGATATTTTTCAGTTAATGTTATGTAAAGATAACGTACTTGCGTTTTAAAAATGATGACCATAGAATTAATGCCGCTGAATTCCAATTTATTAATGCCGAAATTAACCCGATTACAGTGCAAGGTAAGAGACTCATCAAGTAAGTAACAATTGTTATTACGTAATAACGCCAATTGCTTCTATGAATGAAATAAGTGAAACTTGTGTGTAACGCATAAAATTCGCGTGGTAGTCAACGTGATACATTATGTACATTAAGAAGAGCAGAAGACTGCGACTATGTAAATTTGTCACTTGAGATGCGTCAGCGTATTTCCTTAATCAACTGTGGATATAACTATTTTTCTTCATATGAGCATCTATATATTGTTACATAAATATTTTTTTGTGCACTTCTATATGCAATAATCGAAGAACGTACAAAGGTTGAAATTATTAACGTAGGATATTAAATGAGTACGAACCAGTTATAGTTTTATTGTAGTCTGCCCAATAATTATTCCTGTGGAAACGTGAACGGTGTTGTTGTTGATAGAATTCTGCGAACTGCAGGAAGGATGTTGCTTATTAACGACCGCGAAAATTACGCGCAATTAATGAGAGATACAAAGTAGACACAATTACTGCTTCATGCAAAAGAAAAACACAACCACGCAATAAAATATTTTTTATTTATTAAGGTTTCAGGTGATGTGAAAGAAAAATGACATATTTTACTCATGAAGAGAAAGTAAGAAAGTCATTGAAACATATGATTGAAAATATTCTTAAAACAATTTAATTTACATTCAGCCTCCTATTTTCATATTTTTAAAACAGATATTTGCAATTACTATGAAGGATTTAATTCTATGTTACTATGAAATATTATTTTTGATAAAATTTTAACGGTGAATATTGTAGTATTACTTTTTTGCAAAAAGGATTGAAGTGTTAGAATATTTAATTGGTTTCACGATTATCGAGTCAAAAGAGTGCTTCTATTTTCAATAGTTACAGGCCAACAATACTTACCGGCCATAATCTCAACGCAGCTAAATATAGATTACTAAATTACGTAAAAATTCTCGGACCGCAAGTGTTTACTTTTTCTCACTTGAGCCTTCAGACTTATTTACTCGGGGCACACATTTTGGAAACGAATTTTCGTCTTTGCGATTGAAGTATATTTATATAATTGATATACATGTATCAGTTTGTACAACAAATTAATGAAAAATTATCAACGATTTTACAAAAGTTGTACATAGTACATACCACCTACAATACAATAAAGTACAGGAGTAACAAAATAAAAACGGTAAAATTTACCTACTTTCAATGCTCGCGTCATTGTGTTTAATCTATGTTTAATCCGATAACTTAAATAATAATTATAGTACATTACAGCGAGTAATCAAATTATTACAGTCAGAAAAACGTATTCAATGTTCTGTCTACGTTGCCTACAGTGTTGCTAAAAATACATTAGCAATGTGTAACCACGTGACTGAATACTTAATTAAAAATAACCTGAATTCAATGTAACTAAACTTTTAGTTAAGAATTCATTATTTTAATCGAAACTTGTTAATTCGTGCAATAATTTGGCAATCATTTTCTAGTAATTTGATCACTCCCTATTATAAAAGTCGTCAGTGCTTAGTAAACTTGCGAATTTTTCTGCAGATTCAAACACTTTCAATATTGCTATTGCTTTGATTTACTTGTCGCTGGGTAAATTGGGTACGTGCAATTTAAAACAGAGAAACTTTCTTTTTTTTCTTAAAAGAAGAAAGACTCTTCTATTTAACTCGTGACTCTTGCAATTTAAACAGAAAAATTTTATTCTGCATAAAGATTCGCAGTCTACTAATCGCAAATGCATCAAATCCGCAGTCTAACGTTGAGTAGCAGCTGACTGTCTTCTCAATTTCCAGATAAATCGTCGTACCAATGTTAAGCCATACATCATAAAAATATAAAACCGCTATCTACAAATGCGATAACAGTTTTCTAGCGGATGGTTGTGCCATTGCTAACAGAGTTGACAAGAACGGGGGTCGCTGTTTTCCTGGGCTCGATGTCGAACCAGAAGCCGTCTTTAGCGGTCATTTGGAATCCTTTCTTGCTGAGTACCATGGGGATAGGGGTTTTAGAGTTTGGCTTCAAGGTGCACCTGGAGAAAATCTGGAACAGAAGAACCTTCGTCTCCAAAAGCGCGAATCTGTTGCCGATGCACATCCTCGGGCCCAACCCGAAGCTCAGATAGGTCCCAGAATTCAAGATCTTCTTCGGATCGTCCATAAAACGTTCCGGTTTGAACTTGGTCGGCTCTTCGTAGTATTGAGAATCGTATTGAACCCCATGGATCGGGATCCAGAGATACTCGCCCTTCTGCACGACGTGCGGTTTCAATCCAGGCAACGCTGGTGGCAGCTCGAACGGTTTCGTGCAGGTTCTATCAACGGCAACGATGACGGGGTACATCCTGAGGGCCTCGTTTACGATCGCGTCGAGATACTTCATGTCGTTGATCGCATCGTAGCCCATCTCTCCGTTATTCGCCTCCAGGACCTCGTCGATCTCCTCGTGCAGTTTCTTCTGGACCTCTGGGTTCACGCCAACTTCATACGCGGCGAAGCACATCAAGGTCGAGGTGCTCTCGAACCCGCCGAAGAAGAAGACGAACGCCTGCGCGGTCATGTCCTCTATCGTGAGCTCTTTGCCTGGGCCCAGCTTCCCCCTGGTCTCCATCATCAGCTGAATCATATCCGGTCGCACGATACCCTGCTCGTCCCTGGTCTTGATGGTAGTGGCCACTAGGTCCATGAAGAACTTGTTGATCACCGGGTCGAACAGTGTGACGCCGAGAAGTTTCCAAAGCCAGGTAGACGTGCGCAGCAGGAAGAATTTGATCGACTGCCACCTGCCAAAGCTGGTAGCACTCTTGCCATAAACATAGAACGTGTTGTCCTTGTTGCTCATCGAGTCCACGTTGATACCAAACGCGCAGGTGGCGATCACGTCGTTGGTGTACCTGGTGAACGCGTCCTTCAGCTCCACGCATCTGCTCTTCTCTGGCAAGGTAGCGAAATGATTCCCGTAGGTTACGGCGCACTCGCGCATCAACTTGAACATGGCCTTCATCTTGCTGGAGGTGAACGCAGGGCTGAGCAGGTTCCTCACTTCCTTCCATCGTTCCCCGCGTAGGGCGAATAGGTTCTTGCTGAACATGGGCTCGATGTCTTCGAGTCCTTGTATCGTCCTGTGGTTCTGGAAATGGTCGAAGTTCTTCACGGTGACGCTCTTGATCAGCTCCGGATCCCGGATCATCACCATCGGCTGGGTGAAGTCGTAGACGCCGATGTATTTCGCGTCGGTATTCTCGTTGTACAGATCGTCGACAATCTCCGCGAAGTTCCTCTGCTGCAGCAACACCTTCCACAAGCTACCAACGAAAGGATAGGAAGCCACCTCCGGGATCCCACGATCCTTGAAGAACGTTGTCATCCCTTTCAGGTAGTAATAGAGCGCTACCACCACCACCAGCCCCAGCGCCAGCGTCACCGACAACGTGTCGATCATGATCTCTTCAGGAACCCACACGAATTTTGTTTGGGCGCGGTGCTTCGCGGTTGCAAATCGCGCTTTCGTTCACCGGTTTTCGTTGAATAAACGCTGCGTAACGCACTCGTATTCATGCACTCGATGACCACCATTCGCCTGCGATCTCTAGAGCTACTGACATCATTCATCCGCTTCACGAGGCTTTTATCGAGCTTCCCCACGAAAAGCTTACCACCTTGTGTGTGTCGCGTGTGTTGCCACACAATATTGCGAAATGTGCGCGCGAACGTTTCCCCTCTCCTGACACTGTGACGTGGCTGCTTCTATCGTCGTCGTGTTCTCATCTGCTTTGCTCTGTATGCGTGTCGTTTATTTCTTCGTGCTAAGATAATCTGTATAACTTTTTATTCGGTAGCTGGGAACGGTCGGACTCGTTCCTGCCGAGCAGCGCATGCTGATAGACTGCGGTAACTTCTGGTAATTTTGTGATTGATAGACAGGTATTTTATTCGGTGAAAAATAAAATGATCGCTGGCGTTTTATTGACGGGGAATTAATATTTTGAACGTCGAAATAGAATTTTATGAAATTTACTTGCCGGAATACTTCTAAGTAAGACCGAAGATCATTTCTCGATGAAGCGATTTCGTTCAGAATTCAAAAAGTTTTTCAAATTAATATAATGCAATAACTAGACAGCGGGTTTTATGACAAACATGGGTAGGTGTAATTTAGAACAGTGAAAACGTTAGAAGAATTTAATATTACTGATATCTTATTTTCAACCTATTAAACATATTAACCGAGTGACGACTCAGAGTCGCCGCTAAAAATTGCCGTACCATTGTTCAAAATATTGTTTACATCATTAAATAAGTTGGTATTTAATCAATTAATAAACATTTAAGTATTTTATGAGGTATTACATCAATTTCATATCCGGAAAATGGAGAAAGAAAATATAGAATGGAATTATTCTAGGTCGGAAGAAATGTTTAATTTTCAAGTTAAAATAGCTTCGAGTGCAGAGGGTTAAGGAAGAAAATCAATTTCCATTTCACTCCAGTTTGTTGCAATTCGAAAAATTTTGATTTTGCACAAAGATCTGCTGTCTAGTAATAACAATGTTATGGAAAATAGTATAATAACTAGTCTCATTAACTCGCTGATCCAATTTGATTAGAGCTCTCTCAAAAATGCTATTGACATCCCTGATATGTACTTTGTTCTACGATTGCTATCTCACATCCGGTTGTCAATTGTTTTATCACCTCGGGAAAATCTTTATACCGTTCGTGTTTGTCCCTTATGAATTTCCACTACACTGATAACACCTCGTACATATTTATACATATATATAGCGATGGGTTTAAGCATTTTCAGCTGTACCAGGATTAAATCCTCGATGCAGTTCAGCTTCTCTCTCTCTGTATCATAGTGTTCAGGTCATGAAGGGACTGATCGATAGTTGACGATGAGCCTGGAAAGAGGAGGACAAAGGTAACTCAAGCTTCTTTCTGATTGAATTTAATACGATTCGAGATGGACAAACATTGTTTTTTCGTCGAATTATTCTCGTGATTATTTTAACGAGGGCATTCCCTAGCTAAAATTGGAAATTGGTATCTTCTATTTTTGTTAACGAAAATTTATTTGGGCTGATCACGTTTCATCACTGAGAATAATTTATTCTAAGCATTATTTTAATGGATGTATTTAGGTGGACAATTTGGAACAGACATTTCGCGTAAAAAATTTGATCGTTTGCACCCTTAAAAATTGAAAATTTTTCTACACAAAATATGTGTTACGTTCTAAACCAATCCCGAAAATCTAAAATAAAATTTACTGTCTATCATTAATTGTTTCTAACAGTATTTTCGAGCTGGACGATGCGAATTATTACATTTTTGCAACGTTTCGGCGTCCATGTATTATTAAATCTGTGTAATATTCAGTATGGTTTATCACTGATTTAACATTACTTTAATCAAATATAATATCGCGGGAATGTTCCGCGCAATATTTCCCCGTGAATTTTTTTTGTTACTGCGCGACAATGGTATCGTATCTCACGGTACAGCCGCGTCTGTTGTAAAATTTTATTCAATCCAATTTTTCTGGAATACAATGTTTTACATTAAACAAACATCGTCACGGTGATTTTCATCCGATCATTATTGAACGGGGCAGGAATTCAATGTTGTGATATTAATGTCTGGGTTCGGTGATTATTATTAAATATTTCCCGCTGCTGAATGGCAGACCAAAAATCCGACAGCGCACCGTGATGTAACAATGACCGTGCGAAAGAAATACCGTTCAGTTTACCGGAGACCGTGATGACCATGGGTGAAAGGCATTCGCAACCGGTTTCTTTCATCAGGTGGGTCGTTTGTTGCACTTAGCGAGTTGCACGAATTTCATCAGATTGGACTTGTGCAGTGCAACGTGTCAAAAACGAATTTTCTTTTTTGAAAAAAGCCACTTGACTAGGCCTATCTAATTCCAAAATCCGGTAGTTTAATGGTTCGTTATTCAGTCTATTAGTTGCATAATATTTTAATATAAACTATAAATTTTAATATAAAAAAAAGTTTATCGTACACCAGGCCTTGCACACTTTTTTCTTAACAAATTGAGATTTTATTGCTTAAAAGTAATGCTGTTTTAAATAAAGTTAATTTTAAAAAATTCCATTAAATAATATTCGCTTTCTCAATTTTTACATTCGTTTTCACCGTTTTGTTCTCCACAAGCCACAATTATTATGAAAAACATTTTTTTATAGATTTTATTGTATGCAAGTATGAAGCTTGTTATATTTAGACACAATGATAGCAAACAAACAATTGCACAAAAAGGCGGACGATAATAACCCCGTTGTAATTATAAACCATTGTGCACGAACAATTGAAACAGGCTAAAATTTTTGCAAACACCTGTCTGCTCGATAATCCACATTAATAATAGTATCGTATTACCATTCCGGAAGAAAATTGTTGTTTATCTCGCAAAAATCACGTCGCATATTTATGGTACAACCAAATCAGACGAAAACTTATTTCAGTTGTAATAGAGTTTATTCCATTTCCAAGTAAGCCTCGGACATGCAATCCAAATTCCCCGGATTATAGCTTATTTACTTTCCTACATCGCTTATGCATAGCAAACAATACTATATACGCGAACCTGTGGCGCAGTAGATTTAATTAAAATATTCTTATCAAATCGTGATAAATGAGATGTCTTAATCGATGTTGCTTATCTAATCGATTTAACGCTATCGCCGTTTTTTGAATGAGCACATTGGCGATTTGTATTCCACAAATGGACATGAAACAACATATGGGCTTTATCAATATTTGAAACACTGTTATCGCGGAGTACTCTGTCAGGCTGATTCAATACTTGTGGCTGTATTCATAATTTTTTCTAATCGGTTATCACAATCAATCTTTACAGAACATCTTTAACGACGATGACTCACACAAAATAGATCGTATACGTGATAGTACGTGATAGTACACGATAGTATATTATGTGTATGTATAGTACCGCAGGTTATATAAATTCTCGAATATCAATATCGAGAACCACTCGAATCCTGTAGCTCGTGAGTAAACGTATGTGTTTAAAGTGGTTCTCTCATGTTATAAACTACAATAATTACATACATCTTGCAACTTATATAAACTATATGTATAAAATCATCTGGGGGTTGAAAAAAATTTGTTTTGATTAGAAATAAAATGGATTTAACATCTAAACTTGAAAGTTAGATTCGAATATAGTTTTAGAAATACGAATGAAATTGTTAGTTGTAAAATGTTTATTTTCGGAACATGAATTATAATTTTAAAATGAATTTTAATATCCAAGTCGTTCGCACTCTAAATTACTGAAGATACAAGTGTGATGTGAGTACAGTGAATTGTTAGGGAATATAATAACAAATTTTACATTGAGAAAGTCTATCGTTAAATTATTATTAATTATTATTATTTTTTTTTTAATTGTTAATTCAATCGTTCCCGTACTGGTGGCTCTAATAATTAGTAAATACTCCCAATTTTACCTCGTCTTGTTTATCAAATTTAATCGATTGTAACTTTGTTTTCATTGAAAATTTCGGGACATGGATTTACTTTCTCTGTATAAATAAAATTATGACAAACAGGTGACGAATTAATTTATACAACTGTGATAGACTTTCTTCGGTCTATGTTGTGTTCCAAGTAAAACAGAAGGACCACTTTCGCCAGACCTTTGAAAAATTCAGTTTTCGATCGTGCCGGCAGACAATATTTGCAAGACGGAATTTTTCTCAGAATTTTAAATTTACGTCATACTTGTTGATAAGAGTATAAATGTGGAAGCAGCAGGGGTGTGTGGTACATGTAGCATCATACGGAGGATTAGGGTGGTCTGCGATTCCGAGAAATACTTTCACAGATAATAAAACAGGCACGTGTATGCCCGATTTATCGAATATCCATTAATCTTGTATGTCCGAATGAAGATACTTAAACAGTGTAATAACTTTTCAAAATAATGGTGAACAATAAGTAATATCTTTATTATTTCATATCTTCCTCGTGGGAACTACTGCAGGAAATCTTTCTTATGTGTGGAAATTTACAGGTTGCGAATATGCCAAGTGTCCTTTCACGCATCGAAACTACAATCACGCCCACTACTTCATACAGTCAGCAAAATATCATCTACGCCCACATGACCATTTCGGCCCATCCAGCAGTTTTAACCTAATCACACTTCTCTCAATTGGCTTTATCAACATCTGCACACTTTATATAACGCGTTATACGAGCTACCCAATTGCTATAAATCATTTATCAAACGAATGCTTTCAGAAATAATACATACAATTGGTGAGTAAAATATTCGAATCTCTTGCACGTGAATGAATGATTTTGTGTTAAATCAATCTCCGCAATAAATTAATTAAATTGATTGTTTGATCTTAAAATTATTTGCACATCAGTTGACGATTGATACAATGAATTATTAAAAGTCTATACACACTGAACTATCATTTTTGCATGGAGTATAGATAAAATTATGCGTGATTTAAAAAACAGGAATTCTTCGTTGGATCGCTCAGCTATCTTATTGTTTGATACAACGATTAAAAATTCCACGTTTTTCACGATCAATTTTTCGCAAAATTCGGAGCACATAGATTGATGAACATGATTCACAATGAGTTCATCCTACTTTCAATAGGACAAGTAGACTAAGTGGTACTGTGCTATCTTCGCTGGCTACAGATAGTGAACAGAACTCGCGTAAACAGATTAATTGTTATTATATCTCCGGATATAACACACAAATTAATCTCGATTAGTCTGTTTTCGCGAGCCGTGTTCACTATCTTTGACATTACAAGATCGATAACAATCGAATCCTTCGAATGACTAATATGCCTCTAGCGAAAATGGCCGTCAAAGTTTTCAATTACTTCAGACAGTACAGTCAGTGTAAAAAGCGTTTAGACAGTATTAAAAAGCCGGTAACTTCTTTACAATTGTACCAAATGATCTGATTTTTTGCGAGCAATTAGAAGCGTTGATTTACTAAATGACGTGCAAAAATATTTTTGAAAAAATTGCAATTTGTAGGAATTACAAGAAAATTAATTATCAATTTAGAAAATTTAACATATGCGTTTCGTATATTTGCATCGATTGCAAGAAATAGAAATCAAATTGAATGTTATTTCTTCCCTTAACGGTTTTAATACAGAAGAAATTATGTATTGACAACTCCAATTTTTTGAATTTTTCAATAATTTTAAATTTCATTTACTTAATTTTCCTATAAATGCATAAAGATCCGCTGTCTCTTATCACACTGACTGTGGATGTAGTTCAGGTAAACAGACTGAACGTAATCGTTCCTGATCTATCTTTACATTTTTCCACAAACTGGAAGGTTGAGGCCGTTACTCTCTTTGTTTCTGGTATTCTTGCAATAATTCCTTGACGTGCATTATGTTCGCGTGACAGTTTTATTCTTATTTATACCGGCGGAATATAATCAGAAAATTGGAACATTGAAACCAGTGAGCGACTCTGTATAAATAGAGGAAGTGCACACGTATATTTTCCTTTGTAAAAATAGATTTAACCACAGAACAGCGTAGCACGCGTCACTCTCACTCATCTATCCTTCTTTCTCCGTTCCACGATGCTTCTATTCTAGGATTGTATACAAGGATTTCAGTTCATGTTATGGTAGCAAATATCCAAGGTGTTTTTAGAATCTAGGTCGGTCTATATCTCGGTGTGGGGATGGTAAAAATCGTAGAAAAAGAATGTTCCGTATTTTCATCAAATTGTTCGCTTTGTGTCATTATTCTATCCATATATCACAGCTTAAAAAATGAATTTACATACAAAACTACCGAGAATGAAAATACTTTCATTCGTAAAAGTATATTTCACTGAAAGATACGAATTTCTAAATCAATTGTGAGAAACAGATTATTGATAAACAAAAGATTTTCCAAGCCAGTCGCGAGAAACGAAAGTTCATACGTTTCTTCCTTTAGTAATTTCAACATGTCGAAAACAGTAACACCAAAACAGAAATCTTATCGAGATAATTAAATATAAATGCTTCGTTATGTAACAAACTGATAAAACTTTTATGTCATTATTCATTCATATTAGAGGTCTATAATGAAAATCATATTAATCTTATTTTAGGTACATCACAGCTTAAAAAATGAATTTACATACAGAACTACCGAGAATGAAAATACTTTTATTCATGAAAGTATATTTCACTGAAAGATACGAATTTCTAAATCAATTGTGAGAAACAGATTATTGATAAACAAAAGATTTTCCAAGCCAGTCGCGAGAAACGAAAGTTCATACGTTTCTTCCTTTAGTAATTTCAACATGTCGAAAACAGTAACACCAAAACAGAAATCTTGTCGAGATAGTTAAATACAAATGCTTCGTTACGCAACAGCTTGACAACAGTGATGTTAGTCGGTTTCCAGCAAACTGGATACGCGTAGATAAATTTTATCTCTCACTGAAGGTTACAGGTTTGAACTTGGATTTGGCGTATACGCGCAATAAAACGCTGATAATTTCTGTTAGGGAATTGCGCGTTCTTAAAGCACCTGAAATTATGCGTTCGAATTTTCGATATCTGTACAAGTGTATTTACGTATCTACATTTCGATGAACTCTAATGTGTACATTCGGATATGTTTAAGGAACAAAACACGGATTCGCGATTACTGACACCGGTCGTTCACCCAAACCGGTTATCGTCACGTGTCGCGATTATTCACTTTCTTTTCAAATATGTTTTTATTCCTCGCGATACGAAACTTTATTTTCAACTTTCTGTCGCACGCGTCTGTGCGTCAACGAAATCGTCTGGTGCATCCGAATCGTATTTCTGAGAAACGAGAGCTGATCGCGAACTAACGACAGAATGACGTCTGAAAAATGTTTTTGTCTTCAGGTTCTAATAAAAATGTATTTTCTCGTAACCTTGGCCCCAACATCAGAATGTTGCAAAATCTGTACAACTTGTAAAAATAGGCATAAACTTTCCAGGACGCTTAAAAAATTGATCTCCGTGAACTAATTTTTGCTCGATTTTTATTCGCTTATTTCTTTTGCTTGTTCACATTGTTTACGTGACTTGTGGATATATTTACTTTTATGAAACATTTTATTTCTGGTTTCTTGCGTTATGCTAATTTTTACTCGGAAAATATTTTTGTCTGCTTAAGTTAAATATGATGATCACTTTGTTTGTTAACAATTTCATACATTGACAGCTTCTCGAATTTTTGTCCGAAAGCTCTCAATCTTTTAAATTTGCTTCCATTTTTATTCTAAAAAGATCATTTTTAATCAATCCAAATATTATTTTTAAATGATTTAACACTTTCGCAAATTCTTGAACTTCTCTAGAAAACTTTTCCAATCTTTGAAATTGTATTTCATCGAGTTTAATTTGCTGTTGGCGTCTGCAGCGTGACGTTTCACGATCATTATTCACGTAAACAGTCGCGCATCATTCATGTTAATATCATATACGTTCGTGCAAAAAGTTAATATTTGTCTGTTAATTATGACGGTTCCGTCTCGTAAAACACTTTTCCTGGAACGTCAACAGTTGTACGTTACGAGCAGTACAAAAACAAATTGGATGAATAAAAACCAGTGAAACATGAACCGTGGACTTCGCAAAATAAAAAACATTGTTATAACTCGCGATACAGACAAACAATATAGACATTCACCTGTTTTCTCAATAATTTTAATAAGCTGGAAACAATACAACAAAATGTTTAACAATTCCATAAAATGAGCAGCCCAATGGCGAAGTTACAAAGATATTCAACGTTTGTTTAAATGTTTAACAATAGTTCACGAAACTCGTGTTTAGCTAGCTCCGCCCTCAAGAGCATCAGCAACAGCAGCATAGTTCCAATTCAACTTTCCTCGATTAATACGAGACACGAGTGGATTATTTCTGGGCAGGATCTCCAGCCAAAATCCATTTTTGGCCTTCAGGAATGCTCCCCCGATCCCGATCTGCAAGGGCAGCGAAGTTTTCGAGGAAACTTTCAGTTCGCAACTGCCGAGAATGTGGAACAGCGCAACCCTGGTCTGCAGAGTGGCGAACCTGTGCCCAATGCAGATCCTAGGTCCGATCCCGAAGGGCAAATAGGCACCAGAATTCGTCGGATTGGTCTCTTTGTCCACGAACCTGTCGGGATCGAACTTGTCAGGTTCTTCGAAATACTTGGGATCACGTTGAATCCCGTAAATCGGTAGCCAGACGTGAGAACCTTCGTCGATCCTGAAAGGCTTCAGGCCTGGCAAGGCGGGAGGCAGTTGGAATGATTTTTTGCACTCTCGATCAGTGATGGGGATAACCGGGTACATCCTGAGAGCCTCGTTGATCACCGCATCGAGGTACTTCATCCCGTTAACAGCCTCGTAAGAGACATCGCCGTCGCAGTCCTTCAGGACCTGATCGATCTCCTCCTGCAGCCTCTTCTGTATCTGTGGATTCGCCGCTAACTCGTGTGCAGCGAAGCACAGCAGGCTAGAGGTCGTCTCGAAACCGCCGAAATAAAAAGTGAAAGCTTGACCGGCTATGTCCAGGTTGGTCAGCTGCATTCCCGGAGCTAGCTTGTCCCTGCTCTCCATCATCAGCTGAACGAAGTCCGGACGACCGAGACCTGTCCTCTCCCTAGTCGCAATATTAGCTGCCACTGCTTCCACGAAGAAGTCGGCGACCTCTTTCCTTATTATCCTCAGACCGAGCAGTTTGGCCAGTTTCGGGAACAGGACTATCGTGATCAGCTTGAAGAATCCGCCGCCGTGAAGGTTCAGAGCCTCTCTACCCAGAACGTAGAACCTGTTCTCTTTGTCCAGCATCGAGTCCATGCTAATTCCGAAGGCGCAGCTCGCGAAAACGTCGTTGGCGAATCTGGTGAAGACGTCCTTCACCTCTACCACCCTCTCCTCGTCTGGCAGAGCTGTTAAATGATCGGTGACGTTCGCGGCGCAGTCGGACATCAGCTTGAACATCGTCCTCATCTTGCTGGACGTGAACGCTGGAGACAACAACGAGCGGACCTCCTTCCATCGCTCTCCCTCCAGCAGCAACAGGTTTTTAGAGAAGAACGGATCGATGTCCGTGTTCCTGAACGATCGGTGATCGGGGAAATGCTCGAAATGCTTGATCCCGATAGATTTGATCAGCTCTGGATCGCGTATCATGATCACCGACGTCATCCGATGACGCAGGCCCACGTATCTCGCCTCGAGATTCATGTTGTACGCTTCTTGCACCGTTTCGGCGAACGATTTCAGCCTCATCGTGGACCGCCATGTGCTGCCCAGCATCGGCACCGAGTTCTTGAACGGCATACCGTGCTTCTTCAAGGGATCTTCGTCCTTGATCAGATACCAGTACAGTCCCAGCAACGCGATCGCGATCGATAAGATTACGGTGACGTCCATTCCGAATGTTTTGGCGGCCGGCTGAGTTCACCGATTGTTCTGAAATTGTTTGCAACAATTAAACATCAGTTATTGAATGCGCGTGAGATACGTAGGTGCGTAATACTTGCGAGTGCTCGAAGCCGTCGTGTTTTCGCGATAACTCGCCGCGAGATTAAACACCGTTCACAGTTCTCAAATAAACCGGCTGAGTCATTCGGCAGCGCTGGTGATCTCGCATGCGAACAAACGACTGACGACGCAACCGAGTGCAAAGTCTTCGTTTCAAAACGAGCCGGCGATAAGGATTTTACGTTCTCGAGGCACGCTCTATTGTTGTTGATAGACAGACGATAAAAGTTATAACTAGCCTGCGAATGTTTGTGCAATTTTTTATTTTTTTAGGCAGGTTTCAAGAAAGCGGGATCAAATAGAATCTTATTTTCCATGGTAGTAGCCTTTATACAAAATAAATTTTATATTCTAGCATTTTTAGAAAATTTTTAGAAGCTATAAATGCATAAAGATCCACAGTCCAGTTATAAATGTTTACGGAAAAATGAGAACAATACGATCGATAGTAATAGATATCCATTCAGTTGGATTGTTAAGAAATTAATTTTTTAATCGCTAAAGAGCGTCACTACAGTGTTGAAATATAGTTTTATTGTTTCTAGAGAGGAAGTCAAGTTGTTTGTTATGAATGTAACTGCGTTAGCTCCTACATTTTATGTAACTATCCATCTTTTATCCAGTAAGTGCATCAACTTCGTTGATTCTGCGATACGAACGTTTCTTATCGAGATAATTTTGCGTTGTAAACGATTTGTATTGCGTCAACAGAACGTGACTGATGCAAAAAGGAATAAGTGGCGTCGACAAGGCTAAGCGCCTATCCGATAGTAATTTGTCCTCTCGCGCATTGCCAGTTCTCCTTCTAACACTTTATCACCAATCAATCAAGTAATGAAAATCTCATTAAGCAAATGGAAACAATATTCAAGATTATTTTTGCAATTAATATGGAAGAATACATGAGATTAAAACTATACGAATATTGAAGAACATATGCTATATTTGTATCAGTTACACGTTCTTTTTCTCATACTGAAAAAATCGAATTTTCTCAACAAATGAAAGAAATGAAATGGTTATTTTTTAATAATTCAACACGTTCTATATTAGATCATTTGGAATAACATAGTATATTGTCTTTTGCAGATTACTCCGTTGGCTGTCAGTAAGAAGAATGATTGCAACAACGTAAGTCAATTTTAGTAAATATTTTGCTATTTTAGTCGAATGTTTCCAATTAATTCGTAATTTTAGTCGAATGTTTCCAATTAACTTAAAGCAAATATTTTTATTTACTATAATTTCTCTTTCACAATATTATATAGTTTCCATCATATTTCTTACTTAGTTATTTCTTCTATATCTTAACTTATTATTAGACAGCGGATCTCTATGCAAAATAAATTTTTTTATGTGAATTAGAACATATTGCAATGAAATAGAAAATTTCCTTTCTTAATATGTTACATGAGTTGAAAATAATATAACAGTATCTTTAAATTTTTCCAATTATTTTTACTGCTTTAAATTACGCCTGCTAATTTTTGCCATAAATGCATAAAATCCGCTGTCTACTTATTACAGTTTAAAAATCTACTAGTGAATATAAGGAAAAATAAACTTGTAGAATAATTTTTCTATTTTCTAAATTTTTCTTATTAATAAATATCTGAATGCTATAATTATAATGTAGTTAAGCAGTGACAAGATTTGAGACAACAATTAATTTTCTTTCACGTATGACAAGATAAATAAATTTCTTTTCTATCTTGGGATGTAGACGGATTAAAATAGTAATCATTATGATAGCATTCTCTGTCTGGTGCTTTAACTATTTCGTACTCCGTCTGCTGGATTTACCATAAAGTCCGCATCTCGTTCGAGCATGGAAGAAACAGTTTGCAATGTTTTATTTAATATAATTCTGCACAGTGCGCGTGTAATAGTTGTCTTTTTAGGAGACGCAAATTTCATCGTTTGAGGACAACGGGTGTTCCGTAACAGTAAGTACCAAAAACAAGGGATTCTATGCAATTTCGTGATTGGACACAGACAAGAGGCGAGCCAGAGACATCGAAACACATCAAAGGCGGAGTATTCTGTATTATCATCCGCATATTCCTGTACGTACTGTCAAGGCAACTTCGGAATCTGACTACGCGCAACGTTATCCCGTGTTCATCCGGCTCGTTTGTGCTGCTGGAGATCAGTAGGTGTCCACCTTGGAATACGTGCCTAAATCAAGCCAGTAGAGATTATGCGTTGTGTTTAGAATATGCTGTTAAGGATCTAACCGTCCTGCCACTCTCTCTCTCTCTCGCTCTCTCTCTCGCTCTCTCTCTCGCACTCTCTGTCCCCCGCCGGCCTGAAGCCTTCCGCTGTTACAATATTATATTTCGAACAAGAGTTCTGTTTATCTGAATGCTGGGGATTTGGATAACCATGTTGATGTTGCGTCTAGTTCCGAAGCAATCCACTTATCTCGGCAGGCGGCAGTTGTGTTAATTTTGCGTGGAACAATCGATCGCAGTAACAGAAAAATTCGATCGGTATCGACAGAATTTTATTTTACACTGTGAAATCGAAATTAGGAGGTGAACGAAAATTCCTTTCTTGAACAATTTTAATAAGCTAAAACCAATATTAGGTCGATTAATCAATTCGTAAGCAGCAGTAACTTTAGTTTAAATCCAAACCTTCTAAATTGGGGAATAATTATTTTTAAAATTGACCAAGTGTATTTTACACTGTAAAATCAAAATTAGTAGGTTAACGGAAATTTCTATTCTCCTTGAACAATTTTAATAAGCTCAAACGAATATTAGGTCGATTAATTAATTCGTAAGCAGCAGTAACTTTAGTTTAAACCCAAACCTTCTAAATTGGGGAATAATTATTTCTGAAATTGGACAAATGCATTTTATACCGTAAAATTAGAATTAGGAGGTGAACGGAAATTCCTTTCTTGAACAATTTTAATAAGCTTAAACGAATATTAGGTCGTTTAGTTAATTCGTAAGAAGCAGTAACTTTAGTTTAAATTCAAACCTCCTAAATTAGGGAACAATAATTTTTTAAATTGAGCAACTGCACAGAAAGTGATCGTTGTCGACAGTACAACTAATTTGTACCTAATAAATTGATGAACTTTTTAAATTTTCCTACTGGTTAAAATTACAGCTATTAATTTTTTGTTATAAATGCGTAAAATTCTCAGCCCACTGTTTTCATTCCGGAATACTTCATGGTTGTATCGTCCAGATACAAACTCGGAAACAAATGTGTGATCAGCTTAAACACGTTCCCCGAACTAGCGTTCGCGAGGTTGAATTTGTAACGAATCCCATGAAATGTTCTTAATGGGAACGTTTTTAAATGAAGCAGAAAGTTTGTCGAATATTTCATTTTGTCTTCTTATACGGGCGTTGCTGCCTTAACCAAGACCGGTTCAACATTTTTATTGAATATTTATTAAAATTGCAAAGACGCTTTCATTCGAGATCATTTAATAAATTTCTTCGTTAACGAATTTGGCCAGACGAAAACTTAGATTCTGCAACGACAAAAATTTCATTCTGACTCGAACCGATTCAAAAATTAGGTGGAACCAGAAACCCATGCTTCTATCATCATTGTCTAAAAAAAATTAGCACATTCCAAATTCCTCGTTTTACAATGATAAAACATTTAAGTAGAATAGGAGGTTAAATGAACTGATTGCTCGTAGCAAGTAGATAAAAATCGCTCGAAATTTCAGTGTCCTCTCGATAGACGAAAACGTCACGAAATCGTCGCTTCCTCCATCCTTTTAGCACTACCTGGTTCTCCTAATGTCTCTGGCGCAAAAAAGAAAATTAGCAGAGTTGTTTGTCAAAAGGCCAGTGCGCGTATAGTTTCAGAAAAATAAGGATTCGGTGGTGAAGCGTGAGTCCGGCTGGTTCTGCGAGGAAAAAAGAGAAGAAGAGAGAGAGAGAGAGAGAGAGAGAAAAGCAAAGGATGGGAGGAAAGGGATGAAGGGACAGGCGGACAGACAGAGACAGTGATAGGGAAAGTGAGCGGCACGGGTAAGAGGGAAACGAGAGAGGGCTGGCGGAACAAAATTCATTTGGCCAAATTAAACAGAGTTTAGCAATTTGCGCTTAATCCATTTGTCGAGGATCCGCCGTCCGTCAGTCCGTTCGTCTGCTTCATCCCTCTCTTTGCAGCCGCGCGCTCTTAACACGACCACCACTATGCACCCTTTCCTTGCTGGCCCTTCCACGTTTCACCTTACCCCTGTCGATACTAATCCTCTCGTCTGCATCGTTTGCCGCTGCCACTTTGAAACAGTGTCTCGCGAATTTCTCGAATACACCAGCGCCGTTAATAAACTGCAGCGCAAGCCCCGTGCTGGATGGAATAATACTGGATGGACCAGTAACCGCTATCAACGTGGCTCATCTCTGTTTTCTGTACCTCCGCGTTCACCGTGGCGCCGCGGAATCGTTTTTATCTTTTCGAACGACATTTGCCGTATTATTTCCGAGCAGATTTAGCGGCTCATTTTTACGTTTAATCTGTGGGGTATATTTATTTATTTTTAAGCGGATTATTTTTCAAACATTTACGTACGCTAAAACTATTTTTTATTTTGCAATTGTTGAAATTATGAAGTTGCTCGCATGGAAATTGATTTTTATTGTGTTTATCAAAACTAAATCAACGTTCTCAGACAGAGATTACAAAATCTCGATGGAACGTTCTCAGGTTCGCTTCTAAACAGAGATTTCGAGAGAACTTATTCTTTGTATACTTTGTATCCAGAGCCGGACTGTGGGGGGCTAACCTAAACAGTCTGGAGATATGGGGGACCCTGTTCCACACTTGGGGTTCCAAATTGGTTTTCTTCTTAGAGTCAGTCGAAGCTAAGATTCCATTCAGTAAAGAGCTTCCTCCCGCGCCGTGAAATAAAGACTTTTACTTCAAGTTAAAGTATCAGTGTGACTTTTATTCATAACCCATTTCCAATAAATTGTTTATTTATTGCCTTAAACCATGTAAAGTTTATGTACAGCATATAAACTGCGAATTATACAATATATGATTGTGTTACAATTGACTTAGAGTGTAACTTACAATTAGTTTTGCTATGGTACAACTACCTCATTGAAATTAATTTTAATTGAGCATAACTTAATGAAAATTGTATAAAATCTGAATACATAGAGCCTTGTTATTTTTGCAAGTAGGTTTAGCGTTGAAAACATTCGAAGAATAAACTAAATTGTTCCGAAAAGAAAAGAATGTAGTTCCATAAAAATCCGCATATCACTGAAATACGATTTTATCAAGATTTTTCGAATGTGTTAAAGTGGCGTTCGCGTGAATATTAGCTTTCTAGTTTTATGGAAGCAGTGAAAATTAGCGTGCAGAAATTTTGTCGGGGTCATGAGAGATCCCAGTATAAAATTCGTATAAATTATATCGAAAAGCATCGATCGAATCGATATAAAATACGAAACCCGTGAGAAAATGTGAACGCGAAGATCGACCAAACTGATTCGAAAGCCTGCCCCAAGGATGGTGTCAGTCTAATTTCTCGAGTGCCTCGAACGCGATAAATCTACAGGCAGGACGTGCGTTTAAGATATATCGTCCTTACTTTCTTTTTCATCCACGGAGGACAGTTTTTCATTTCCTGGAAAGTCGACTTTCATGTGCTCGAAGATATTTATTCAATTCGCGCCTTTGCAAATCTACTGGCTGGTTGTTTTACGCGGGTCGTAAATCCGCTTTTACGGCCTACAAATGCGAGCGTAATATCAAACACGAATCAAATTTATTATGCACGCCGTGAACAACACTTTCCGAACTGTTGTGGAATTGTAACTTTGAATTCGCGCGAGTTTAGAATCACTGTGCGGCGCGCTTTTCTCTTTGTAATTACGTTATGTCTGTTTATAATGAACCACTAAATTACAGATTAGGTAGTAACTGATCAGGTAACTCTACAGTGGTCATCGGGGTCATGGGGGTCATCGGTGACCGCATAGAATTACTTAAAAATTATTGTCATTAACTCCACTGCATATCAATTAAACGCAGAAAATAACTAGATTATAGTGTGAGAGCTATTTATAATAATAATAGTTTATAATAATAATAGTTTATTTATAAACCTCTATCAACATTTAATTATAGTATTTTAAGTCTACATATACAATGGATACAAGAAGTATTTCCGATTCTCGAAAAATTGCCAATATTTAAACAATAATAATTTCGTAAAAAATGACCATACGATCATAAAATTCGACTGATTTTAAAGCTGAATGCCTCTAGTTTCAAAATCCATCGTTCATTCTATTCCAAGTTCTTTTTTCATGACGTAGCGAGCGAGAAACTGAAGACGCGTTCCTTCTTGAAAATGTTACACATTCAATCGTCTGTAAAGACTTTGAAAAATTTTTCTCGTGACTGAAACCAACATAGATTTCAAGATTGAAGCTTCCTCTTTACAACGACACCTTAAAAATTGATGTACGATTTTTTTTAGCCGTTTCATCGAGCTTCGAATAAGAGCTGTGCCGCCAACTTTAAACTAATATAAGTTACACCAAGGGGGCTATACACGACCGAACTTGTTCCTCATTTTTGCTGCATAAAATAACTAAAAAAAATCGTACATCAATTTTTAAGGTGTCGTTGTAAAGAGGAAGCTTCAATCTTGAAATCTATGTTGGTTTCAGTCACGAGAAAAATTTTTCAAAGTCTTCACAGACGTTTGAATCTGTAACATTTTCAAGAAGGAACGCGTCTTCAACTGTACTTTATAGTAAAAAGTTACAGCTGTAAATCATGCGGATAGTTATGCAACACAAAAATGTCGTGCATCAATTATTAGATTGCCAAATTATTGTTATTCTTCCTTCAATAATTTCAACAAAAATAGTGCATCGACGTTCTTGAATCCTTTCACTAAATTAAATGGTACTAATCTGTTAGTAACGAGTTGCAGGAAATTATCGACGACCGAATGTTCGTGCGATTAAAGTTCGCGCGGCGTGAACGAGAAAAGATGCCGGTCAAAACACGGGCAAAAATTCAAGAGAGGTCGGTATGTTCCCGGTTCGTTCCATAAAACTATAATATATTGGATAATACATTTATTGTTAATACAATAATACAATTGTTATTCTTCCTTCAATAATTTCATAAAAAATAATGCATCGACGTTCTTAAATCCTTTCATGAAATTAAATGGTACTAATCTGTTAGTAACGAGTTGCAGGAAATTATCGGCGACCGAATGTTCGTGCGATTGAAGTTCGCGCGGCGTGAACGAGAAAAGATGCCGGTCAAAACACGGGCAAAAATTCGAGAGAGGTCGGGATGTTCCCGGTTCGTTCCATAAAACACATTTCAGGCTCTCTCCCGCTGGTGTACCTCTCCATGGATCGAGTCTTTTAGCTACTGGTTTACATCGCAGGAACCGGCTGCTATCTTATTATCACGGAATTGTTTCCAACCCTCTCGTCTCCCCCTTCCCGGCGCGGCGGTTCTTGTCTTTCTCGTTCCCTCTGTCGCTGGGCGTCTTCGACTAGCTCGCCGTCCTTCTCGGCCTCTATTTAGAAGGATGCTCGAAGGAAGCAGCGGCGAAGCCAACTTAAGTGTATTGGCAGTTGTGTCCACCTTTTATTTTCATCCAATCGGGCGAGGACCTTTAACATCACTCCGCTGGAAAACCGTAGAGTGCTTCGAACCGGATGCCTCGGCCTGTTTCGGGGACTCCAGAGACCTCTCCTCTTCTCTCTCGTTCTCTCGAAGCTCAACTCCTCAATGCATGGATTTCCCTCGTTTTAAAGCGACACTCGTGTTTCCGGTTTCCTCCGGCATCTCCAATCCTGTTCGCCAAGTACCTCGAGGAAAGATTCTTACGAAAATATTCCATCGCTCTCGATCGTTTGTTATGCGGCGAAATTTTCGGCGAAATTGCTCGCCCGGGAATGTAACCGAAGGATTTATGAAACTGCGGAAAGGTTTGCGCGAGATCTATTCACGAGGTATGTATTCTCTTTCTGTTCCAGTGTGGTCCGATTTCTGCTTTGCATATAGACGAACAGCTATTGTTTCTTTACGCATCTTATCGGCTAATTTGCCCGCGAACTGCCAACCATTTTCCCTATGGAACAATTGACGATGTTTGCATCACTGATCTATTTGTTAGTTTTTGTTTTTAGCTAAAATTTTTATACTAAAATTTATAATCCCCTCCATAATTTTAAAATCATTCCTTCCGGAGTCACTGCTAAAAATTACTGTCCCATTATTCACAATACTGTCCGCAATTTTTATGCAAGTTTTCATCGTATTTTCGTAGTGACATTTTTTTTTTAGCAGATACGAATTTATTTTCATGAAAAGTATGTGTTCCAAGAATCAAAATTGCGGATTTCGTGTTTCTGGAATTTTTTTGTTCTTTCCAAAGTCTTAAAAATTAATGTATGTATTTTGCAGCTTCGCCCCTATTCCTTGGACAGTGTAAAATTAAAAGTATTACATAAAGATAGTTGTCATAATGAAAATACAATTGAATGTTATAATTAGACTGCGGATCTTTATGCAAAATAAAATTTTTTTGAATAAGTTGCAAAAGTCAGAAGCCAAATAGAAGGGTCTTTCTTTTTTTAATTATTCCAAACAGTTGAAAATAATGTGTTGACGTACCCAACTTTTTTTTAGTTGTTCCTCTGTTTTAAATCGCATATAACCAATTTCGTCATAAATGCATAAAATCCGCAGTCCAGTTATAATGTTATAACGAAAATTAAAATGTGCAGAAAATAACTAATACGAAGTATTAATTCATGAAATGCCTTTAGAGATGCACGATGTATATAGCATGCATTATTTTCTAGTTGTTGTTGGCGAAATGCATCCATTAAATACTAGCGGATATTTTCAGGTTTCACGCATATCTATGTATTGTTGGAAGTTATAATAATCATGGCTGCCCAAATGTTCGGAATTGCAGATTTCCAGGAAAACTCCATAGCACACGATGAACTTCCTCTCGTCTCAAAACTATAGGAACAGTTGCTGAAACTCTTTATAAATTATATCGGAATTATTTTGAGTTGCTCAGGCTTATCGTCCTAGCCTGCCTATCTAAATGTTTATTCGCAGTATGAAAGCAGAAAAACAAAACAGTTTTGATAAAAGTTTCTTCATTTTGTATTCCTGAAAATTGCACGAGAAAATTGGTAGCCGTCAATAATTTACATAAAAACTACTAGACGCCCTTTCGCTGCTATATTATTTATGCATTATATTTATGCAGTATGAAAAATCAAAATCTTTTTTTCCTGAGAAAAAAAAATGTAAAAATGCACGAATTATTATTATCTGAGTTTCAGGATCATTATTTCAAGCTCCTTCGTTACTTGTATATTTACTGTACGTTCCCAACTAAAATGAAAGGTATTCAAGGTATTATTTAACGTAGTACTAACAATAATAAATAATTAAATAATAAAGTAATTCATAATTACATAGTAAAAATAATTACCAAAATATTTGTGTATTAAAAAATTCTTCCGTTTATTGGAACCATCTTTCATAAAATGTACATTTATTTCAAGAAATTGCAACTTGTTTGCAAAAATCATTGGATTTTCTTATATATACCCGTGATAAATAATTCGCTTCGTACAATGTCACGTTAAATAACATTGAGCATCGAGTGTAAAAATGTCGTTAAAACTAAATTGGATGTAAGAGTGTTGATGGATGTGGAATTTCGAAGAAACTGGATTAGACCGAAGCCATCGAGAAATTCCTACGATCTTGAATTTCGGAAGTCTATCTCAGGATGCGACACGAATCACAATTTCTCCAAGTTGCCGTCGTTTCCTCTCTCGTCATTACTTATATCCGGTCGAGATTGGAAAGGGCGAAGAGCTGACTTCCACTGTAACGGTGGAATTTTTAACAACGTTAAATCGAAAAACTTTCCCTCCCTATGTTTTTATTACGTTCCGGTGGCACTGGTCGGGAACACTTGGTAAGAGATTCATCGGCGCGCCGTAACGTCGCAAAAATTCTTGTTTAGAATTTTAGTCTGAATCACTTTTTTCTAAAAGCTGCAACCGTAACACTAAAATATTTATTTCGCGAGCATAGCACATCGTCGATATCCATGTTGATGTTTAGCTGACATATTTGATCACCTACTCTAATATTTACTGCAAAGTTCGCTTCGTGCTCCTTTTACGCATCGTAACTGTGAACCTGAGCTTGTGCAGTTATGATCTATTAACGGCGGAAAATAACTTTGCCAGGTGAATTGTTGAATGGTCGAAGGTCATGCTCTATGATTGTCGAGGAATTTTGTTCGGTCAGAACTCTCATGTCTTTACTGTGTCGATACTACTTCCAAAAGTAAAATAAAATTCGAAGCGAATTGAAACAATTTCTGCGCTAACATTGATGGTGGATAAATAAAATGTTATTTAAACCATTCGAAAAAATAATCGATTCCTGTGTGTTTGCAATCGATTCAAACAATTTCTAGTAATCGCTGAAGTTTATTGTAATGTTAATAAAAATAATTGGACCGCTGATTTTATATACTACTAAAAGTAAAATAAAATTCGAACCGAACTGAAAAAATTTTTGCACTAACATTGATGGAGGATAAATTATTTAAACTATTCGAAAGAAAAATCGATTCCTATGTGTTGCAATCGATACAAATTTCCAGTAATCGTTGAAGAAGCACTTTATTGTTAATAAAAATAATTAGACTGCGGATTTTAGATATTTATGGCAACAACAGTGCAATTTGAAACAATAGAAATATTAGAATAATCTAGGAACGTGTCTAATTTACATTTTTGGTGCTCAAGATCACCCGAAGGTCATGACTTCGTTGAAATGTATTTTCCCAGCCGCTCCAAGATGGAATAAAAAAGAACAGAAGTTTTCCTGACGAAAAATACCATTTACATTATGCTATAAGTATGTGTTGTTAATAGACTGCGGATCTTTATGCAAAATAAATATCTTCAGCATCGATTGTGGGAGGCAGCAGCTAAATAAAAATTAATTTCATCCCCCGATTGTTTCTTTTTTACAAACAACATAACACTATTCTTAGATTTTTCACTGTTTCATATTTCGCCTAGTCAATTTCTTCGTAAATGCATAAAAATCCGCAATCTAATTGTTAAAAATAAGGAAGATGTTTAACTTAGCTGAGACATCCTGTACGTTAAGTTTTCGCTAAGATCATTGAGTCTAATTATCGATCGGAGCTGTCAGACGATGGCTGAAATCGGTAAGGAAGAGGCAAATCGATTAACAACGCTATTGATTGCGGACGCGACAATACAGGTTTTCCAGCTGATCGCTTCCATCAGATCGTTCTTCGGTTACAAAACGGGGTGGCAGCGACGCGGAAGCTTCCTATTACAGGAGAATTCGCGCGATTATAGGATGACCGGTTGCAATTCACACGTGACACAAACTGATAATAGAACGTCATACAAGTACCATGAATCCATGCGAAGTTGCGACAATAATGGGACACGCGAGCCGTATACGCACGCTGAGAGCCCCAGGTGTCGTTTTACGGTGTCGCGGATATTCAGTCCACGAATTGTTGCCTCGGAACTGCCGAAAAATATACACACTCGATTGTTCCTGCTGCGATTCCTGTACTAATTCGCGTCCGACCGCCGAACAATTCTAGCAACAGAGTTGGGCATTATTTGGATAAAAAATTATTTAAACAACGACTCGAGTACGAGATACGATTTATTCGACGAATGTAGATAATTTAGTGTATTCGAAGCGGATTCGTTCGAACTTGGAATCATTTTTTTCATCTTTCATTATTGACATTATTGACAAAATTTAAACTTTTATATTTTTGTAATAGGAATATGTTGTTGAGACTATCCCGACAAAAATGAGTCCAAACACGACCATCATTTGGACTATCGTTAATAAAATTATAATTTTTTTCATAGCATTACGTGTTGCGAAGGCAACATTGAAATACAATGGTCGTCCCGTCCCTCGAAATAAGAATTTACAACCACCGTATTCCAATAGTTTCTACCCTGACAGACGGACAACACATGTGACTGACCCACCGAAAACGACCACCGGACTTACGCTCATAAATAACGCCATCGACGACTAAGACAATACCAAAAGAAATCCTGACAGACTCCCACTCCTCAACTTAAAAATCCTTCCAATGCATCCACGTCCAATTAGCAAACGCTATTTTTTCCCACCTAAATCCCATCCTCAACCAATCACGAAAAAACCGAGGTGACGATAAACCGAACACGACAAGACAGAATACCACGAACACACAAAAGCGAACAACCTCCTCGGGTCAACGTAATTTTAAACGGATCGCGAATCAGCTTATGTACAAAATATAATAAAGTGTATATATAGTACAGAGATACATAGATATTGAGAGAAGGCATCAACGTTAAGTAATCAGTTGCCTTCGTATACATTACGTATCAATAAAAATTGTTCGATTACACTCGAGTTTGCACTCAGTTTCATCAGGAAAATCACCTCAATTCAGTTGTAATAATTGTATGAATGTACAGGGTTTATAAAAATTATATGTCACGAATACCGTGGAGGTCTGTTAAAAAATTAGTCTCTTACCAGAAATGTCTGTAGAATTCAATGTAAAGTAAATTCCAGCTAGATAAAGGATTTTTCTCATAAATACAAAAATAGAGCGTATAAAATCCCCGCGTCAGCTCTTTCTCAAACTTCAACAAGCATTTACAACAATTAGAAAGTTCATAAAAATATAAATGACCATACGGACATGTAGAGGAGAGTCCCCTCTTTCTTTTGACTCAAACCTGAACTTCCTCGCATGTTTAGTTTTTGCGTAACATTTCGTTTTTTATCGAAATCATGCATTTTTACAAAAATCAATGTTTCTCGAAAACGTTGCGTGATAGAGCAATTCTGCGTTCGGATTCGGTTTTAGGACGACAATGTCTACAAGAATCAGCCAACAGTAATTGGAGCACATTGTTCGTGTTGTACGGTGTAATGGACCAAACCGATCTGAATTTATCGCGCGTTTACACTTGAGAGAATCTTAGAATTACACTGCCGATTTATGCAACGGAAATATCGAATCTTCGTACGTGCATCTGGGCTTTCCCGTGCGGTCATAGGATTTTGGCCGAAATGAAAAAGTAAAAGAGATTTTGCGAAAGCAGTTTTTAAGCTCTCTTGTTCGTTATAATGCCCGCAGTATGGTTCATATCTCGTCGATTTACCGTCCATTTTGCGATCGAATATAACTTAAAATTGGCGATACGGGGATACTGGTCCCACCGAACGAACGAAACGCGTGATTCAAAACGCATTCGTGCTCGCGACGAAAATGTGCAGATGCATGTATAAACATGCGTGCGAGTGTATTCCTTTCACAGGACCTCGTTCAGCAACAGCCATATTCCATTAGTTTTATGCTCGGCCCATTTGCGTTCTAGTGCGGGCTGCGCGAAAAAGAAATGGCCGGACTCAAGCTGTCTGCGTTGTTACTTAATTACTTCCCGATACGTTGATTGCCATTACGAGTTCGAAGTGTGCTCGTTCTATTATGTATCGTGGATTTCTGTGATTATTGTTCGAGTATGTTGACAATCGTACATGCTCGTTAGTCGGTCTAATAGACGTTAGAAATGTTTATCACTTGAACATTGTTTGTACTAATTATGTCTACTAATAAGTAATCTAATAGTGTGTAAGATGAATTTGTCAAATTAATAATTTATATATTGGTATACGGAATAATTACATGTATTGTCTTTGTTGTTAAAGTTATTTCAACTCACAGTACACTATTTATTTAGTTTAACAGATGAACTTGTTAAATGAATAATTAGAATGTTTTTATATGTTTTGAAAATGTGGATATATTGTCTTTGTTGTTGAAATCATTTCAGCTCACAGTACATTATTAATTTAGTTGAACAGAATAGTGAATTTGTTAAAACAATAATTAGAATGCTGTGAACTTTTATGTTTTGAAAATGTGGATATATTGTCTTTGTTGTTGAAATCATTTCAACTCACAGTACATTATTAATTTAGTTGAACAGAATAATGAATTTGTTAAAACAATAATTAGAATTCTGTGAACTTTTATGTTTTGAAAATGTGGATATATTGTCTTTGTTGTTGAAATCATTTCAACTCACAGTACATTATTAATTTAGTTGAACAGAATAGTGAATATGTTAAAACAATAATTAGAATGCTGTGAACTTTTATATTTTGAAAATGTGAATATATTGTCTTTGTTGTTGAAGTTATTTCAACAAAAACTACATTATTATGTATATAAGACTGCGAATTTTTCTGGTTGGTACAGAGTTCGGAATCGAATCGACTGAAACTTTTAATAAACATTAACGGAATAATTTAAATAAAATTAACAAAGCAAAATAATGACAGTCTATTTAATTTCGATTCTCTTGTATCAGCCTGCGAATGTACAAATACAGCAATAAAGAAGAGGTACCAGAAAAAACCAACCCAATCAAGGATCAATGAAAGAATGGAGAAGGGGAACACAATGGATCTAAATAATGGACTTGTAGGCCAGGTTGGCGACGCGTGTTCTTAGGAAATTAACACACATTTGCGCTGTTATTGCTTGAGAATACACGTAGTTTTTCTGGTCTTTCACTGCGAAGCAGATGTCGTCCTCGGTGCTTTTTTGATGTCGACCAACGTTCACAGCGAGGGACTGTTCTCAAATTTCATAGTGATTAAGTATGTCTTCTGTGAATTGTATTTTACGTATTAAGAATTGTTGCGATTGTATTGCGATTTATTGTACAACTTGTACTCTTCCTCTAATATTCTGCAACACGCGTTGAGTTGCCACTGAAAAATTAGCTTGCAGAAATTATATATATAATTTTTATTGTGCAGGTAAATGATACAATTAATGACAAGAATTCTGATCGTGTAATGTGAATGTAACAGTTCTGGAAGTGTAAGTATTATGTTCTATTAATGTCACGAATATCATGTTCGAATTGACAATTTCAAACGAGTAATTTAATGCATACGATAGTGTCCATATTTATTTATTTCGAATGGAATATATATTTTCGTAAAAACATTTCATCTTCGAAGTAACTTCAACTTTGTATTTGTCACCTGGCTCTCATTTAAAGTTCATACGATAAACTCGCCTTCTCTGGGGACCGCGATTTTTTAATAGGTAATACAAACTTCCTTGGCCTTAATCACACAGCCAATAAATATGCAAAACGACTCTTCCAATTTTCGTCTCGATGCATTCTCATTAAAAATTTATCGAACCTTGTTTCGCGGTCCTTTTATTCGTTCCTCCTGATAGCGACGTTACCCAACTACTGATAAAAACGATTTTCATTCACCGAAGAGGAACTAACTAAAAATAAAATTAAAAACTCTCAGTACAAATAATCTGTTTAAGCATAGATATTGGATTAATGGTAACTCGTGTTAATTGTTCATCGTATAATTTGTTAAAAATGCTTTTCAAAGTAATATATCAATATATTTAGAATAATATAAAACGAAAGAGACAAATGTAAATGTTTATTGACCATTTGAAATATTTAGATTCTTCAAAATTATTATCATCGTACAATTTGTTAAAAATGCTTTTCAAAGTAATATATAAACATATTTAGATTAATATCAAACGAAAGGGATAAATATAAATGTTTATTGACCATTTGAAATATTTAAATTCTTCAAAATTATTATCATCGTACAATTTGTTAAAAATGCTTTTCAAAGTAATATATAAACATATTTAGATTAATATCAAACGAAAGAGATAAATGTAAATGTTTATTGACCATTTGAAATATTTAAATTCTTCAAAATTAATATCATCGTAGAATTTGTTAAAAATATTTTCGACAAACATGGTATTTACGTTGTGGTGGTATTTTTCTACAAATAATAGACCTTAGATATCGGCAAATTTTTTTTTTGCCGAAGGCCAAGTCGTAAAATTTCTACAGCGGTCCGGGTTGCAAACTTGAAGATATAAACATTGGTGATTCCGCTCGTTGAGCAACAAAAAAAGGTACCAATTGTATTTGATTAGGAAGCGACATTTCTCAGCTCGACAATCGGCCGTGCAGTGCGTAGATTGATTTATTTGTAATTTTTTCATACGAAGGACAACACGTGGCACAGAATATCGAAGGTTTGAGTTTTACTCAAAAAATATTATTTCAATCGACCTTATGAATCGCCCTTAGGACACGCTGTTTCATGTTAACAAAAAAAAAAATACAAAGTTTCGGGTCAATTGTTCCATAAACGACAGACTACCGTGAGATCCCATGCGTGAAACACGTGTGCGGGGCTTTCCATTCAAATCTCATTCAAAATATTTTCCTTCGCGAAAATGTTAACCAGAAAAATATTATTGACATTAATCAAGTGTAGGTTGGGTGACCTCGTTCAGTCGCACAGTGGTTTGAAATCGCAAAACGTGGCCAAAAATCGAAGACATTCTCCAATTTAGTTGAAAATTGGTATTCTATGGGTTTTCGGATTGCTGATTATGAATCTGATTTCAAAATTTCAATAAACAAAATGGCGGATTCAATATGGCAGATGTGTTACTTAAAAAATTGTTCGATTTCCCTGAAATCTAGTATTTCCGTATTTTTCGGATTACTGATTATGAATCTGATTTGAAAATTTCAATAAACAAAATGGCGGATTCAATATGGCAGATGTGTTGCTTATAAAATTGTCCGATTTCCCGGAAATCTAGTATTTCCATATTTTTCGGATTACTGATTATGAATTTGATTTGAAAATTTCAATAAACAAAATGGCGGATTCAATATGGCAGATGTGTTGCTTAAAAAATTGTCCGATTTTCTTTAAATCTAGTATTCCCATATTTTCTGAGAGTTCTTCCAGCTATGTGTATGTATAACTTTTAACAGTGTGTATATAATACTTCCATGCAAAATTCATCTTGACCTCCGCTTTGTTATCGTCATTAAAGAAAAAAAAAAGACTGGAAAGTAGGTGTTTGGGAAGAGAGAATTTTACCAGCACGTTGCCTATTTATTGTTATAATTTTAAATTTCGCAAGTCTGCGCAAGATATTTTTATGCAGTGCTCTTAAGGAGGCTTAAACAAATATTTCCATGCAAAATTCATCGTGACCTCTCGTGACTTTCGCTTTGTAATCGTCATTAAAGAAAAAAAAAGACTGGAAAGTAAATGTTTAGGAAGAGAGAATTTTCAAAGTTGTAAAATACATATAATGTTATAAGTTACAGATACACATACCTGAATGAACGCTCTTTAACGCTATGTAGTTAGTTTTTCTAAAAATATTACTCATAAAAAAGTAATGATGAGGCAAACAACGTCAATTTCGGGAAGAAAAATGAGATTTATCTTAGACTTGCATTTTTGGGTGAATTTTAGCAATTCGTATTTTTGCTGCAACTTAGTTTGAACATTTAAGAAGCTATTGGCATAAATGTTTAAAGTGAAAATTTAAAAAGTGATTTTTGGCCACGTCGTTTTGGCGATTTCGAACCACTGTGAGTCGTCGCGTCCTATTGTTTTCGACAAAGAGGAGGATCATCGCGGTTCGTGTTGCGCAGCTGAATTTTCCCGGTGTCGAATCAGAGGGGACGCCGAACATTCCGTCTCCGCGGAAAGAAAACGGAAGGAAGTACAGTGTGAAAACAGAAACGAGCAGAGCCGCGCGCGCGGAGTTTTCTTACGAAAGAATTGCAAGGGGACGACGACTTGGGAAGAGAGAGCGAGGAACGGGAAAATACGGGGTAAGTTTCCGTGACGTGTAAATCACGCTTTACCGAGAGCTTTTGAGTCTCGGCGGCAAGGTTCGTTGAAAAGTTAACAGGCCGAGGAATGAGAAGAGACCGTGTTCTCTACGCTGTGTCCAACGAGCGGACATCCCGCGTACCGCTTTTACTTAATGCCTCCGGTACTTCTTCAGGGGTGTTAAGCTGCGAGCCTGCTCTATGCAGAGTGATTCTGAAATAAACTTTACGAGTGGTCTAGAAACTCATCGGCCAGAAACTGCTCGTGTCGTTACTGTTGCGGTACGTAATTTCAAATCATCGATATACAGTGACTCCTGTTAATATTCGGACACTATGAAAGAGGCGATAACTCTTTTAATATTTGATGACTTGAATGTTTTTTTGAGAGAGTACAATCGGTTTTTGTTAGATAACGTGAAAAAGAATTTTTTAGATAAATTGTAATTGGTCGGAATTGCAGAGAAAATAGTAACAGTGGTATTTTGCAATTTATTGATGTAAGCTTTTTTTAGAAAGTTTGAAAACGCGTTTTAAATACAGTCTTTATAAATACAGTAATTAAATATAATAATACATTTGTAAAACCAGTTCTCGTTCGTCGATGGAAGGATCAGGAAGTAGGGCAGCCACGGGTCACTAGAATAAAGAGGGTGAAAGCCTCGTAGGTATCATAAATTCCTTAAATTCTTCAATATTGTCAATGTTCCATTATAAATACAGTTCTTAGTATAATAAATTTGCAAAAAATTAGTTCCTTTGTCTATGAAAGGATCCCGAATTAGAAGAGCTAAAGGTCTCTAGGACAAAGAGGGTGAGAGCCTCGTAGGTACCATAAATTCCTTAAATTCTTCAATATTGTCAATGTTCCATTATAAATACAGTTACTAAATACCATAATAAATTAAAAAAAACCAGTTCTCCTTCGTCAATGAAAGGATCAGGAAGTAGGACAGCCATCGGTCACCAGAATAAAAAAGGTGAGAGCCTCGTAGGTATCATAAATTCCTTCAATTCTTCAGTATTGTCAATGTTCCATTATAAATACAGTCATTAAATATAATAATAAATTTGTAAAAGCAGTTCTTCGTCGATGAAAGGACCAGGAAGAGGGAGAGCCATCGCTCGCCAGGATAAAGAGAGTGGGGAACTACGCAGGTATGGAAAATTCCTTAAATTCTTCAATATTGTCAATTTTCCCTTATGAATACAGTCATCAAATATAATAATAAATTTGCAAAAAATCGGCTCCTTCGTCGATGAAAGGATCCCGAATTAGAAGAGCTAAAGGTTTTAGGACAAAGAGGGTCAGGAGCCTCGTAGGTATCATAAATTCTTTAAATTCTTCAATATTATCACTGTTCCATTATAAATACAGTCATTAGAAACCATAATAAATTAAAAAAACCAGTTCTCCTTCGTCGATGAAAGGATCAGGTAGTAGGACTTCAATTTTAAAAATTTTTCAATAACTCAATTTTGCTATAAATTTTGCTATAAATAAACCGCAGTCTAATAATAACAATTGAAATGTTTACGAAGAGAAGTGTACCAGTAAATTAGTAGGTGCAACTTGAAACAGTAGAAAAGAGCCAATTTATTATTTTCAGCTTGTTAAAATGATTAAAGTAAAAATTAATTGCCTACTTGAGTCTCTTGCAATTTACATAGACACTTTTTATTTTGCATAATGATCACTCTAATAACGAGGTACTAAAGATAAGGTATGAAAGATAAAACAGTACGAATTGATTATAATTTAAATTTTCTTTCAACTCGATTGTTTATTGTTGAACGAAAAGTGTCTTTTCATATATTTTATAGGACGTCACAAACTTGATTTATAGACGTCGAAAAGTGTACGTCTTTCCAAGGAGTTTCCAGATAATATAAACAGACTTTAAAACGGAGGGAAGTGTCGTAAAACGGAAATGGACCGTGAATACGTTGTCTGTACAACGATCCACTGTATCAAACTGCGTTTTTTATTTGATGTATGCACCGACCTGCATTCTTTTCACTTTTACATTAAATGTCATTTCTGCTTAACATTGGAAAATCCAAAGACTCGATCACAGACTATAGCTTCACGCGAATACATTTTATTTCGCAGGTGAATAAAAATAATATTCAAAGCATTGGGTTGTTCGGAAAGTCATTTCGTTTCCTCAAGGGAAAATTAAAGCCAAATTTTCAATATTTACAGTATTTAACAAGTTTTATATCATTATATGATCTTTTGCGATTTTTTCATGCAACTTGTCGATCCCATGCTCGTAGAATTTTTATTTTTTAACACAGTTTTACGTTCCGAACGACCTAATAGAAGCAGGAAACTTGGCACCGTGTACAAATTATTTTTGTTCTCGTCTCGGAGTCCGCTGAATATTATTATTAATTTTCTTTAAACCGAAATAAAATTCTATTTCGCTGTAGTAGATATACAGCAGTGTTTTACAACGTTTAAAAAATGTAAAAGTTGAACGATACATATGGAAAAAGAAAACGGATTATTTACAAAATTTATTTAATGAGAGAAATTTAATCAAGACGCGGGAAAACTAAATTTAAATGGTTGAGGTAATTACAAATACTATTTCAACGTTACAAAACCCATGCAATTTTAACTATTCGTCAAAAATACTCGTGACTTTATTTTGAATAAAGTGTTTTGGTCTCGTTAGCTAAAATCAGTCCTGGTGACTAGATTATTCAAATCCTCTCCCGAACATCTTTGCACCACACCATTCGGCGCGATCACAGACAGTGCAGAAGGTGTAGAGAAGAGGAAGAAATGTGGGAACATGTGCTGAAAATATGCAGGCAGGAAGAAGGAGTTGTCAAATAAAGTATCACCGTTTATGTCGTTAATTTTGCGGCAGAATGACGGACGTGTGCATCAACTGATACGCGATAATGTAATGACGATCGCATATGCGATTGCGGCGACCGTGCGTTCCTTTGGGGAAATGCGGAAAATTGCACGCAAGAGCGGCGTACGTCCTCGCGATTATGGTTCAAACAAATGTGCAGTTTCTAATAGATCTTACAGTACTTCATGTTGCAATCCAACGATAATATATAGAAATAGGCTATGGTGCGTCTCCGGCCGGAGTCGCAGAGTTTTCGTTGCCTGGCCCAAGCATTTTTATGACACCCCTACTTAAGGGAAGGGACCGGAGGTTTTCCACGGACGAACCAGCTCAGTCGTCATCCCATTTCAGTACGGTCAACACCACAGCGTTTTTTACACTACAGTGACTACAGCATTATTTTTCTTTCTATTTTTAATACAGTTTGTTCTTTTTATTCTTTCACATCGGGATCACCATCTAAAATCCACTACTGTAATTTTGTTTGCTTTAAATAAATAAAGTATTTCTTGTTTAAGCAAATTAAGTTTTCTCAACACTTCAGACCGCAATTGTGGTCGTCGCACGTTAGAAAAACGCATGTGTGCGGCGGGCCAAAAGGTTGCGGAGCGCTGCTCTAGTATAGGCAGGAAGTAGAATAGGTCGGTCGTGATCAGACGCGTCAGACGATTCCTATCTAATAGATTCGCTGCATTTTCGAACTCTCCTCGGAAACGAAGCGTCGAATGAAAAAATTTTATTCTATATTTCTCTCTTATTTTCTCCTAAGGAATCGTGTCCGCTCGTCGGTCGCATAAATATCACTGGTTGATGACAGAAAGCTAGCGTCGCGGGGATGCCACGCGACTTGCGTCGCGCGCGTACGATGGAGCCGTCGGGACGCAGGAAATTCGCAGAAAAATGGTGGAATCTTCGTTGAGCTTGTGTGTCGCTATTTCCTTGGAATCGAACATTTTTTCCGGGCTCTCACTGGCGGATCAAACGAAAAACATTCTTGCCTCGGTACAATCGCGCCTCCTGCACACACACGGGATTTCCAAAGGATTCGACGGCGTGCCCCGACGAAAAGTATTCGAGATCCGATGAATTTCGAATAAAGGCGGTGCAGCTGGAATCCCGGTGAGAAGGGCGACGCGACGCGACGCAAGTTGCATCGGCCTGTAGCCGCCGTGCCGCGAGGGGGGCAAATGCTGCTGGAATTTCGAGCGTACCTCCGCCTACCACGTCACTTCCGCTTTATGTCGGCCGAAATATTCTTATAGCTACCCTTTTACGCAATAACCTTCCTTCCGCGATCCTTCACAATAGACACAGTGAACACGTTTGATGCCCGATCATCCGAACAGAGTCTGTTGGTTCTCACAAATATCACAGGACTCTTTGTCGGCCCGAAGGAACGCGGAGCGTGCGCCGGAAAAATAACTAGCGGCGGTAATATAATATTTGGTAACGTAATAATTTTTTATCGTCGCATTGGACCGTTCGCTGTCTCGCAATTCACTGAAGGGTTGATCGTCGCGAACGTGGTGGCACGGCTCTAGATCCGTTGTACACGTACACGAGATTGCATGGATCCGCCAGACCTCATAATCATTTCTTAGCCCCTTGCCGTACCATTTTCTTTACGGTTACAGTGATTAGAACCCCCAAAAATGTAGAAGAGAAAAGAAGAAATATATTTTTTGTATTGCTACATTGATTTTAATGCTGAAATATTGATTGCGAGCAGATCGAATTTTATTTCGTCTAAAAAGAAAGGCGTAACATTCGTATTTGTTAAACTTTGTTTAAAATCTTCATCGCGAGTCTGACTCGTTAAAATACGGCAAGGAGTTAGCCCTAAGCACTCGAGTGGTGACTCAGAGTCATCACTAAATATTTCCATAGCGTTATTCAAAATATTGTTTACGTTATTAAATATGTTGGTATCTAATCAATTACTAAACATTTAAGTATCGTATGAGGTATTATAACAATTTCATACCCATTAAAAGTGAAAAATCATTATAGAATGGTATTACAGTATTTCATCGATAAATGTCGAAAATATCTAAACGATAATCGTCGTGTTGTCACCTACCCCTTCCACTGCGGGACTTACCTCGTGAGGGGCCGTGAAACTCAGTAGGCCTCGGCCGCCGGACAGTGTAACCCGATACCGGATCGTGTATCGGTGTGAGACCAGGAGATCACTAATAATCCAATAAGGTTTATTTTAGTTATGTTTATTTTATTGTAATTTAGTTTATTTTACTATAGTTTAGTTTATTTTATTGTAGTTTAGTTTATTATATTATAGTTTAGTTTATTTTATTGTAGTTTAGTTTATTATATTGTAGTTTAGTTTATTTTATTTTAGTTTAGTTTATTTTATAGTAGTTTAGTTTATTTTATAGTAGTTTAGTTTATTTTATAGTAGTTTAGTTTATTTTATAGTAATTTAGTTTATTTTATAGTAGTTTAGTTTATTGTAGTTTAGTTTATTATATTATAATTTACTTTATTTTATTATAGTTTAGTTTATTTTATTGTAGTTTAGTTTATTTCATTGCAGTTTATTTTATTATAGTTTAGTTTATTTTATTATAGTTTAGTTTATTGACGAGCATGTTCTGCAGACGCGTTCATTTTTTCTACGGACGATTACAATTACGTGACAGGTGAACGGCTCTTACTGACAAGAGATGTCCTCAATTACAAATCATCAAAGGGCTTTAGCCGGAAGCCCCGATTAGTTTGTATATCTAATAGCAGGAGATAGAATCGAGAGCGAGAGAGATAGAGGGAGGGGATACATTGTCGAGAGAGCGAACAGATGATGGATAATGCTGCGTGCACTATCGAATTAGTGACTAATTAAAGCTATGTAGCTCTAATCATGAGCACGTATGTACTACGTCCATGTAATACTCCCCACTCTGAAGATGTAATTTAAGATTCTGCGCTGCCACTTGCCTTGCCAGTATACCAAGAAATGCTTCCTGTCAGTTCACTGCAATCGTCGGTTCACTTACCTTCGAAGAAACGTAACGTCACATCCAATTGTCGTCACTACGTTTCGTACAGACGAAAAAGTTAACTTGGTATCGCTTTATTGCTGTCAAGAGGTTACGTACCTCCGAAGGATTGAGCAGTAAGAACAACCATTTTGTTTATATATAATATTATGTTTATTTGAAAAATTATTATGTACATTTTGTTGTGTGATGTTTAAAAAATAGTGTACTTGCAGAAACATTGACAAAAATGTCTCCAACTGAAAGGACCTGGCAGACATTTCATATAATATTTGATTTTTAATACAATTAGCGAATGGTTCGATCAAATAATGTTTCAGTGGCAGCCATTTCATACAGTACTTGATTTTTAATACAATTGATTAACGAATGGTTCGATGAAATAATTTTTTAGTGGCAGCCATTTTATGTAATAATTTTTAATACAATCAGTTAAAAAGTGCTGCAATCAAATAATTTTACAATCCATTTTTTGTAACACTTGATTTTTAATACAATTAGTTAAGCAGTGCTTCGATCAAATAATTTTTTAGTGACACTTAATTTTGGGATGGGTTAAATGATTAATATCACTTACATAATAGGTATTGAAATATTTTTGATGTGTCAGAAATGATTTCGAGTTACATCCGTAATCTAATTGTGTATCGTTTATTTTTTCGTGACAAGCAGTTCTCGAACAATAAATTGGTCAAATTCAGCATAATCCGGCAAAGTTCCGTGTTTTCTATTTGCCTTTACATTACGAATTTATTTACCGTTTCAATCGCAACGCGAATACCAACATCTAATTATATGTAATTAAAAGTCTATTGAAATTCTTTTAGTAATTAGTGAGCTCCATGAATATTAAAATGAAATATTGAAATGTAGACCAGTGCACGTGCATCATTATCCACATCGCTCTTTAATAAGTATTTTGCTTTTGATTAATCCACGAATATTAATGACAGTAAATTTCGCGTTGCTTATAATGAGGTCCATGTACAGTTTTTCCGCATTCGAAAGTTAGGATGGAATACATATGCCCGTTTTACATTTTGCATACGGTGTTCCCGCATCCATAAAATGATCATAAATTATTACAAATTATGCAAGTTCTTGTACACGTTAATCATGTTTGTTCACTACGAATGTAGTAAGTTTTCCCACGCAATACATATGTATTATACACACATTAATTTTTCAGGTGGTGAGTCAGTTAATCATTACAATATTTCGTCTGTTTATATTTCACACAATTGTACGATTGATAAAATTAAATAAATTTCTATTTTAAGCTAAGTTGTTGAGATTCAGGTAGAAAATTTTTATTTTGTATATACATTCGCTGTCTAGATACAATAATAAATTTTCAAAACCAGTTATCCTTCGTCGATGAAAGGATGAGGAAGTAGGACAGCCATCGGTCACCAGGATAAAGAAGGTGAGGACCCTCGCAGGTATCAAAAATTCATTTAATTTCTTTAATATTGTCAAGGTTCCATTATAAATACAGTCATTTGATACAATAATAAATTTACAAAAGCAGTTCTTAGTCGATGAAAGGATCAGGAAGTGGGAGAGCCATCGGTGACCAAAATGAAGAGCGTGGGGAGCTACGCAAGTATGGAAAATTCCTTAAATTCTTCAATATTGTCAATTTTCCCTTATAAATACAGTCATCAAATATAATAATAAAGCAAACAATCGGCTCCTTCGTCGATGAAAGGATCAGGAAGTGGGAGAGCCATCGGTGCCCAAAATGAAGAGAGTGGGGAGCCACGCAGGTATGAAAAATTTGTTCTCTGCATCTGTTCTTCCCGAGTAAGCATTTCTCGTGATAATTGTTTCCGGGTTTGCTGCACACACAGCGTGTCTCCCTCTCGTCAATCGATCGTCTCCCCACCGCCAAGGCAAATATAAGGCGTATAAAGGAGCGCCCGTTTAAACCTGAATGCGTCCCGTGGGACGTGTGCCAGCGTCGTCGGTAATAAATATGTAAAGTACGGTTTACGAAGTGTATGTGGAAACACACGCCTCGGTGCGGCGGCCCGTATCCGGCAACCGGTCGTCTGCTACTTCTAAAAGTGCATACGAACGACCTTATCGCGCGTAGCTTCCCAAAATGGATTACCAATGAGGAATGATCGATAGTATCGCCGAGAGATGCGCGTGGAAAAAGTTAAATCGCCCCTGGTAAAATTTTTAGCAGCTGTCGAACGGACTTGATCGAGTAACGTGGTACAGTGTTTAATCGATAATTGTCCAAAGGACTAACCAGAGGCTGTCCGGAGACTGACCAGAGGCTGACCACTCGTACATTTACAACAATCGTGAGTTAGACTATTTTTTGTTTATTTGTGAGGGTAATCTGCTTCATAGCACACGATAGGCCAGGGGTTCTACAATACTTTTGTTCTTGTTTTTTTTTATTTTTTACTTCAACCGTTAATTCAACCAAAACGGTCGTTTATTATTTCTCATATTCTAATTGAAATTTCCATCGGAACTTTCAGTCTGGAGTCTTCTGAGAATGTATATTTCTAATTTAAAATTAGTATTTATCCGATTGTAGGTCTCTCAGGTCTCACTCACAGATGGGACTGTGATGAGTACGGGCTATCGCGTGCCCAGGATACCCGAAGCGCACATGAGCCACGTTTCTGAGCGGGGTTTGCACTCGTATGCGGGATTTAGTTTTGCTCCCGTGAACCTATTGTACTCGTACTCGTGTTCAGTGTTAGGTATTGTGTGAGTAACTATTATTACATTGTGTCAGCCTGAATTCAACAGCCAGCCATTTCTAATGAGGAAGACACATGGACGGAAGAGGACTCACCAACCAAGAGGACTCACCAATGAAGACTATAGTATGTTTTTAAGTTAGTTATAATAGCCGAGGAATTATTGTTTTAGCGTTACTCCCGAACCAGAACCATTTGCTCTGGTTTATGTTTCTTAATTATTGCGAAAGCCTTCTGTTTTAATTCTTTCCTTTTGTGCACATTAGTCTTTTGGACTACAATAATTGCTCGGCTTGCGTGCGTACGTGCGTTAATTCGTAAGATTGTATATCGTCATTGTAACTTATAAATACAATTGCAGCCTTCGGCTGTGACGGCTCCTGTTCATATATAGTATTCAGATCGGTTGGCACGGTTGGTCAGAGGTCAGTGGTCACTGGTCAAGTGATCAAGTGGCCAGGTGGTCAAGTGGTCACTGGTCAAGTGGTCAAATGGTCACTGGTCAAGTGGTCAAGTGGTCAAGTGGTCAAGTGGTCAGGTGGTCAAGTGGTCAGTGGTCACTGGTCACTGGTCACTGGTCACTGGTCAAGTGGTCACTGGCCAAGTGGTCAGTGGTCAGTGGTCACTGGTCAAGTGGTCACTGGCCAAGTGGTCAAGTGGCCAGGTGGTCAAGTGGTCACTGGTCAAGTGGTCAAATGGTCACTGGTCAAGTGGTCAAGTGGTCAAGTGGTCAAGTGGTCAAGTGGTCAAGTGGTCAGTGGTCAGTGGTCAGTGGTCACTGGTCACTGGTCAAGTGGTAAGTGGTCAAAGGGTCAGTGGTCACTGGTCACCCGAAATTAGGGTGGGGAGACTTGAGCGGTACGTAGCGATCGGCGAGCTCGCACAGTCAGTCAATCAGTTGGGAGTAGTACTCCGGCTGGCGCGGTCAGACTCGGGGATGAGTCGACACCAGGGACCAACCAGTGGTCGTCCGCTCAGCTGACCGGTGGTGGTCATCCACCTATGTCGCTTTCAACGATTGTGTCATAGCAAGTAAGAACTGTGCTCTGTACAGAACATTGTTTGGTGAGCATACTGTAAATAAATAATGTATGCAGACTGGTTGTTATTTTAATCTCCTGTGTGATTCCTATTGTCTACATCCTATTTTACATTGATAGTATCCATGTACAATTGTAAGATATATCGTCATGAATAAAGAATATTGTTGAAACACAGTGAATGTGTTTTTATTTCAGACTCGTTGAGTTTGTAGCGACCATGCCGGTGACGCGAACACCTTTCCTTCCCTAACACTGCGTATATAGCTTTGTTGCTGCGCAACGTTACAAGCACCGTATGAAGACGACGGGCCGAAATATCTGCCTAACTGAGGCCTACACCGCGATTATAATTCGCGAGAAACAAAGAGCGGTAATAAAGAGCCAGTTCTGTACAGAGCACAGTTCTGTACAGAGCACAGTTCTGTACAGAGCACAGTTCTGTACAGAGAACAATTCTATACATTGCACAGCTATTATACAATTTTATGCTATTATACTATGTTTGAAATTTAGTAGTATAAGTCAACGTCAAGCCAGACGCTCGATCTTTTCAGATTTCAGTAGTATAAGTCAACGTCAAACCAGACGCTCGATCTTTTCAGATTTCAGTAGTATAAGTCAACGTCAAACCAGACGGTCGATCTTTTCAGATTTCAGTAGTGCAAGTCAAGGTCGGGCCAGACTGTCGAAAAATGTTTCTAGCAGTCAGTAGTACCAAGATAGGTGGATGACCACTGTTCGTCCTCTAATGTCGGAGCTTCCCCGAGTCCGACCGCTCCAGCCGGAGTACTCCTTCCGAATGATTGACTAGCTGAACGAGCCCGCCGATCGCTGCGTACTGCTCAAGTCTCCCCACCCTAATTTCGTATCGGAGTTACCTGTATGATCGCCACAAATTCGTTGATAAGTCAGTCCGTCTAAATTTCTATATTTCTCCAGAATTTTCCAGAATTTGTGCTGGGTAGGAAATAAGGACACATTAACTTTTTTTCAAAAATATTCTTTATTCACTTCCTATTATAATTTTACATGTGTACTTTTAATGTAAGATACAAAGTCGGAAATAATCACACAGGGGATTAAAATGACAACAACCAGTCCGAATACAATTATTTATTTCCAATGTCCTTACCAAACAATGTTCTTGTAATCAATTGCATGCTTGTTATGATACGATCGTTGAAAGCGAGATATGTGGATAACCACCATTGGTCAGCTGGGTAGATGACCACTGGTCGACCCCAGTCAGCCCCTGATGTCGGAGCATCCCCGAGTACGACCGCTCCAGCCTGAGTTCTCCTACCGACTGAATGTCTCGCTGCTCCAGTTTGTCGATCGCTGCGTACCGCTCAAGTCTCCCCACCCTAATTTCGGGATTCAGTGTCCCCCACCCTTATAAAAGCGCGATTCTGTCTCGCATACAGAAACAGTTATAGGGAATAAGGATAATACCGATATAAAGAAATAAATGATAATACCGATTGCCCAGATTTCACCAAGAGGAGATCCAGAAACGGAGTCAGAACGAATTAAATATTCCTTCTGGCTCCCTTTCCTAATAACAACGACTACATTAACGTGGTTTAGCAATATGGGGAGTAATTATTGCGGGAAAAGAATGTGTGAATCGGAGAAGAAGTCTCCAATCCACGAGGGACCAAAGGTTAATCAAGTAGAGGGCTCTGATTCTTTCAAAGAGAGAAACAAAGTCGAACCAGTGCAGAAGGCTTTGGTTCAGGAGTGACGCTAAAACAATAATTGCTTGGCAATTATAACTAACTTAAAAATATACTGTAGTCTTCGTTGGTGAGTCCTCTTCGTTGGCGAGTCCTCTTCGTTGGCGAGTCCTCTCCATTCGTTTATTATCTTCCGTAGATGTGTCTTCTTTGTTCGACCTTAGAGATGGCCGGCTATTGAATGCAAGCTGAAACAATGTAATAATAGTTATTCACACAATACATAACACTGCACACGAATGCGAATACAATAGGTTCAGGGGAGGAAAACTAAATCCCGCATACGAGTGCAAACCTAACATCAGCTCACGAGATCCAAACTAACCACGCACACGAATGCGGTTTATATGCGCTTCGGTTGCCCCGGGGACGCGACAGCCCGTACTCACTTACAGCCCCATCCGTAAGTAAGCCCCTGAGAGACCTACGACCGGATGAATACTAATTTTAAATTAGAAATATACATTCTCAGAAGATTCAAGACTGAAAGTTCCGATGGAAATTTCAATTAGAATATGAGAAATAATAAACTACGATGTTCGTTGAATTAACGGTTGGAGTAAAAAAAAAAGGACAACATAAGCATTGTAGAAACCCTACGCTCATTCTGTGCTATAAAGCGAATTACCGTCACAAGTAAAAAAAAAAGTGAACTTACGATTGTTGAAAATGGGCCAGGTGGATGACTACTGGGCAATCTCTGGTCAGTCAGGTGGTCACCTTCTGGTCAGTCTCAAGACAGTCTCTGGTTAGTCCCTGATCATCCCCAGATCCTTCTTGGATCATTCCTGGTCCTAGAGCCGAACCGATCCGGCCGGAATCCTCGGCCCGAATGACAGATTAACTAAGTGCTCGCCTAGTTCAGACGCACCTGCGCAGCGATGTGAAACTTTCCCCACTCCATCTAATTTTAATTTCGTACGCCGTGATAGTAATTACTGATAAGTTTATTATTTCTGGTCGTTTAACCTTTGACCACCTTGCCATCTAACTTTTTAACGAAAGTATATTCCCCTCAGACAAATAAGAATATTTTGCAACCGACGCTGTCTCTTGACAATTCAAACTTTCAACAATCGACACAAATATTTGTCAAATATTTTTCGAAAAACTGCCATTTCTGAACCGGATTTCACAGCGTTGTCAGTCTCTCTAAGTCAGTCAACTTTCTTGTTATAAATGTTTAGAATATAAGTTATGTATATGTACAATACAAACATTTTATGTATGAATCTATAGTGAATAAATAAAAACAATGTAACAAAAAAGCACATCTGCGTACGTATTCATTGAAACACCAATTTTTCCCGAACGTCCCGCTTATCGTTGACTTATACTACTGATTGTCGCAATAATATACGCCCGTCTAACTTGCCATTAAATTACTGTCGAGATTTGTACATGCAAAAATACAAAAATTTTCGGTCGTCTGCCTTGACGTTGACTTGCACTACTGAATTTTCGAAAATTTTTCGACCGTCTGACTCGACGTTGACTTGCACTTAAAAAGTCCACAAACTGTTGTAACTAATATTATTTATTTTTCATTAAAAAAAAATTACAAGAGCTAAGAATAAATATCGATTGAAGTATTGCTTAGAGTATTCATACATACCATCTAGTGCGTCACGTGAACTGATAGGCCTGGTGATAGACTCCTTTTTCCCTTGTTTCGGCGACGAGCTAATCTTCTCATCTCACCATGAAACATACACAATACAGAACAAAATAGAATTTTTTTTCTTAATTTGCGTGAAGGAAATCCACCTTACGGATGACCAACTCCCTCGCTGGAGAGGGGTTGGGATAATGTTGGGTTCTCCCCTAAGAGATATACCAACTAATAATTATTCACGGTCGTCCCTAGGCTTTCCTGCATGGTGGACCCAAGACCTCGACACGAATGTAACTGGTGGAGTCGCCCGCTGCATTTATACAGACCATTCGCTGAAGGGGAAGAGGCCCCTCCCTGGGCCACCCGATGTTTGTTCCTATCCGAGTAGTCCCCAAATGAATACACATGCGGCGCGAATGACAGGGTCTCCGATCGCGATGAAGCCCGCCCCTCGTCCCGGTGGGCGTGGCCAGTGCCGTCACTACCACGCCCACAACCCCGTCCGGCGATTTAAATGGAGTCCGGATGGTGGGAGGGAACTCATCTCCAACGTGGACTCCGCCTTAGGGGCGAGGTCTTTTCTCAGCCTTCATAACGGAGGCTGACTTCAACTCCATGGGGGTGGGTGCTCGATTTTAGGGCCTTGCTCGTGTTCTCTTTCCCGCCCCCCTTATGCCCTGGGAGCACCGGACTGGAAGAAGGGGCACGCCTTAGCCCCAAGTCCCCGCAAGGTGGGCATGTTGCATAAGATGCGATGTCTGTACTGATCTTAGGTTCGCGTCAAAGACTTCCTATCTCGACGATCGCTACCGATTTCTATCGTGCTAGCAGCGGCAAGAGTACCGCACAACGACCGCACCGCATCGATAGCGTCTGAACGGTAGAGGGCCCCGTAGACGCGTGCATTTTCGTCTAATTTGTCTTAGATCGACTTTGGAAAGCCTTTGCTCTACACCGGCCGTGTATTATTGCGTTCCGTAATAATGTTGGCTAGGTAGCTGGAAGCAGCCCGCGTCTCATTTAATAATGGCAAGAAGTTCGCGCGCGTCGCTACAAAGCCGTGCTGTTTACGTCACCGGTATGCTGCAATTATAATTATAATGGTATTGTTCTTGCATGCAGGACGAGGCCCCGACGACGACGACAACGGCTCGCGAAACCACGGTTTTCGGCGAGGACCACGCGCGGGGCTGACTTGGCAGCCGTCCGTCGCGTCGCGTCTGGTCTAGTCGTGTCGACGACGAAGGCGGCCGATGAAAACCGATGTGAAATTAGCAAATCAAATTTCACCAGGAATTATTCCAGTGCAAGCCGCTAAATAACCCGCGGCGAAACAAGAGCCGGGGCCGGCGCGGTGCGCCGCCGCGTAGAATATGAAAGCTGGCGAATTTAATTCGCCCGGACGTCGAAAAAGGAAATAAAGATTCCGACAAGCTCCTTCCGCCGACGTAATTTTCATTAATGTAATTAATCGGGACGACCGGAGAGCGACGCTCGTTTTTCTTTGAGAGATTTCGACACTCATACACACCCACGCTTCTTACAATCTGCACAGTCGTATTCAGGCTCCCCTTGTTTTTCCAGGACGTACGGGAACTTTGTTGCTCGCTTACGACATTTTCGCGATAATGCCGGAACCTAGGGGAGGAGTTGGGACAGTCGGTGTGGCGGAACTACAGATTTTCGACCCTCCCTCTCCCCGCAAAATATAATTTTATTCCACTTAATAATTTAATTTAAATTAGGAAGAATTTTAGAAAAGTTACGAGGTAATTAATGCAAAAATGACGGGTCACCTACGATTAAGTCCTCCCTCGCGCGTGGCGGGGTCTTGCGGTATTGTAGGTCCGCCCCTGAAGATAGTAGAACCAGAAGAGATGAGACTGGTCAGTCTGGTTCAAATTAAGGTAAAAATTCTGGATCACTATGAATGCACCAACAGCTGAGACACAAGTGCTTTCATCTAGAACAAAATTTAAATCACCGTTCTCCTCAAATCAATTTCACATCTGACAAATATTGCGACAGCAGTAGCCCATCTTCACTTTTAGGATCTCCCTGGTACTGTCCAATAAAATGAAAACAGAATGGCTGCTCCATTCGAGGTGGTGGCAGAATCGCCTAAAACTTGTCTCCCCACTTTAGCTTCCCCTTCTACGATGCTATTCCCCCACCCTTCGGCCCGGTCACGTCGCAATGTCACGTGACTAATCCGATACTGGCGGAGAGGGGGTAACTGCATTCCCCTGGCGACTCTAGGAATCACCAGAAATAATTCTTTTCTTCAATATCATTAGTTCTATGCAAAACCTAACCTCACGTACGATTTTAGAGGTGTGGAATGTTTATTATTGCTCTTATTTGCATGGAATTTGTAGAATACAATAAAAAAATATAATTCTGACGGGTTATCTCAACTTCAATTACTCTTATCAGTATGTTCGTAGTTATCCAAATCTGTTCTTTAAATAAGTTTTGTGTAAGACAAACCTAAGACAACAAAGGCTTACCGTTTTCCACGAACTGATCTACGGAGACTGATTAAGCTGCACAACACTGATTAGATATAAATCATTTTATGAAACCGATAAATGTTCTAACACTTACCGCTCGGTAAGTGTACTGTGAGCTGGAGTGTTTTGACAATAAAATGTTACGTTGTTCAAGAAGGTTGTACTGATTTGTAGATAACGTTTGAGTGATAGTAGACCCGGCTTAAATAAGTAACAGTTAACTTCGAATATATTTTATTAAAATATTAGTCACCGATTCGGAATTTTGTTGTCCTCCAATTTAATTTTGCAACGGTGACTGTAACAAACGGTATAAATGTTAAAAGAGTACAGCAATAGAATGCATAATTGAAGACTGATGCAAAAGATCGTTTTTAATGAAATTTTACTTGCTTTGCATATTTTTGTACGTATTCTTGTTTGTTTAAAAATCTGAAATTGCCTGGTTTTTGCACCAAAGTTTTCAATCGTGTACCGTGTTGTTCCACGTTATATTCTTTTCATTTGAATACCATTGAGCTTCGTATTACAATCCGTTCGCAAGGTAGTTAGCATTTTCCCAACGCTGCGGGTAATCAACGGTTTAGCAAAATTAATATGCAGACGTTTTATCGGTCGCCAAATCACCGGTTGAAAATGCATGCCTATTTACTTTCTGACACGTGAGATTACGCTAGACCCGTATTACGTCGATTACAAAGACGTTCATGAATATTTAAATAGGATAGTGCAGTTCAATATCTCAAGCCGACCTGATGCGCCTGAATAGATAATGACGCCTACAATTTTCGAGCCGTCCGCCCGGACGAAATGTTACGTGCGGACAGCTGCCTCTCTCTTTCTCTCTCTCTCTCTCTCGACGAGAACGATTTCGTTCTATTTCCATTTCGCCTCGAATTTCCCATGATCTACATGATTTTCCTTTTTTTAATGGTCATTTTTTCGCAATTCAAGAGAATAAATCGAAGATTCTTTTTATTACCACTCTTTGAGAGCACAGGTGTTCCTAAAAAATCTGGTTGTTAAAAATTATTTACCGAACACGCGCGTTGCATCGGTAAAGGTCATCAAAAGATTGTGACTGTTAAAATTTTAAATAAATTTTTACAAAAAATGTCACATTTTTATAGAATATGACGATAACAGTGGCGTTTAATCGATAAGTTTTACCAACAGAAAATTTATGTTTGTTTAAAAATATGTTTGGAAAGAATCGTACTTGGACGGGGACGTAAATTTGAGCGAAGGTCATGTCAAGGTCATCTCGAGGCCATATTTTTCGCGATCTTAGAAATATTTTTACGTGGGATGACTATCTTTTCTATCGTGAAAATGGAATGTTATCGACCATTGTAACAGTCTACGGGATATTATCGAAATATAGTCATTTATTCGTTACACACTCCGAACGATGTATTTTATCGAAGTGTGATCTACGCGCAAATACACAACGAAAAGGGTATTTACATATATTGTCTCACCGAACGTAGTGAAAGTGTTATTTATACATCAAATATTGATTCCACCGTATTACAATAATTCGATTAATGAAGCAAATCTGACGCTGTAATGAATACCTTGCATCGACGTGTTTTGCCCAAGAGGAAATGTTATTACATTCGAAATTCAATATTACAGGAACATTTAATATTTCATCGTACGTTTGTGTACGCGCACAACGCGGACTGACACGATATTTTTACTGCAAAATACAAAATACATGATGCTATTCGTCGATTGACGTATGCATTCCATCCGATTAATCAGTGTTTTACATGAATTTCCATTACAAAATCATTCGAACCTGCGCTGAATTCAGCTTGAGACACGCAAATCGCCTAATTAGCTGAAACGTAATGAATGACCGGCTTAAACCAATCGACATCGCTCGAAGCTTTTGACTTCTGTCTACGATTGCAGGATCAGTCAACTTTAAGGAGATCAATTCTGACGTGTCTAGCTCAGATAACTCTGTCCAACAGCCAAAAGATGTTTCGAATCTCACTATGAAATTCTTATACAGTTTTTTGCGCTGATTCCGAATCTGACCTTAATTTTTCTCCTAGACGCACAGTTTTTGAGAAATTTGAGTTTGAAGAAAAAACCTATTTTCCAACTTTGAACAAATATTTTGATGTTATTATAAAAGATATTGAATTGATTTTTACAGCAAAAGAATCCTTAGACTTTCCCGAATACAGTGATGTCCAATATTAATACATTATGATTGTTTAAACATGTTTAAACTTAAAACATCCACGTGTATGGTTCTTACGCGACGGAACATCGGCTGTTATGAAAATGATCCGATGGCATCTGAGGCTTGAGAAATTGCTCTCTATTACCAGAATCAGAGATCCATTGTAGAATAGGCTGTTCCGAATGACCGTTGATTCGCGAGCAATGGGGAGCAAAAATGTGGCACATTTATTACGCAGATTCCAATTTCACAAACATTGTGTCGCATAATTCGTCGAATCGAAATGACTCCCTGCTGTTAGCGAACGCGACTCGTTTCAATTCCCTTCGCAGGCAACCAGTTATTTATTAGCGTGCCTTATCCGCGATGGTTGAAGGAATTTCGCGGGATTATTCGCCGGTCAAAATCAGAAGATAATTTGTCAGGAATACATCAGCCGGCATGCCGCGTAGCGGCTCCGTTTAAGCTACTGTTTTCGCGACAAATGTGGCCCATTGATATACGATTGTATTTCGCAGATCCGTGCCGGTCTAAAAGCTTCGCTGATTTCCATATGTTATAAATGCGAGCGATTCGATTCATGCCCGCCATAAATTGCACGACATTTCGCGCGGGTAATTGTGGACACTAATTCTGTATTCGATTCGCGACGGATCGGAAACAATGGAACGAAATTTCAGTCTTTTTGTTGCCTTTCGCCGAGCCGTATGATTTGCAGCCGCTTCAACGCTCATCAGGGTGGATCATCCGCGATTCGGTACGTGGCTAATGTTTCCGCGAAAGTTCAGCTCGTTGTTCATTCGATTCGCGGTTCAATCGATTCTATTTGTTGCCGAGTAATCAAACATATACTCTTCTACCATGTCGGACAGCATCGCCCTCGAAAAGGTGAATCGCGTATTCGAACTTTGTCATCGATTCATAATTGACACGCTCATTGCCACACGACATATATGGGTGACACAATTCTTTGTGGATCTGTAAAAATTAATTTTGTGACACTCGAACCATTTGGGGTTTTCACGATACTACCGTTGTCCTTCTGAACAATATACGTGTGACAAACATGGTAGAAGTGGTAAAAATGGTAAAAATTTTGTGAAGATTATGGGAGTACAGCTGCAATGATTGATGTTTTGAACACTACGAGTGACACAAGTACTTGTTGTAGTAAAAATGGTAGAAATTTTATGAAGGCTATAAGAGTACAGCTGTAATGTTTGCTGACGTTTTTGAAAGTTATGGGAATACACTGCTGACAATTGGTGTCACTTTAACATTGCAATTGAAGTGTACTTCTCATGGTTAAAATCCTCTGAAAGTTATGGGACTACAGGGGTGACAATTGGTGTCACTTTGAAAATTATAATTGAAAAGTACGTGTGCTGATAAAAATGGTAAAAATCCTGTGAAAGTTATGGGACTACAGGGGTGACAATTGGTGTCACTTTGAACATTATAATTGAAAAGTACTTGGTCATGGTAAAAATGGTACAAAATTGTGTAAAGTTTATGGGACTGCAGTAGTGACAATTGGTGGTCACTTTGAACATTATAATTGAAAAGTACTTGTGATGATAAAAATGGTAAAGACCCTTTGAAAGTTATGGGATAACAGTAGTGACAATTGATATCACTTTGAAAATTATAATTGAAAAGTACTTGTGATGATAAAAATGATAAAAATCGTCTGAAGGTTATCGAACTACAGTGGTGACAATTGATGTCACTTTGAACATTATAATTGAAAAGTACGTGTGCTGATAAAAATGGTAAAAATCCTCTGAATGTTAAGGGACTACAGGGGTGACAATTGGTATCACTTGGAACATTATAATTGAAAAGTACTTGTCATGGTAAAAATGGTAAAAATTGTGTAAAGTTTATGGGACTGCAGTAGTGACAATTGGTATCACTTGAACATTATAATTGAAAAGTACTTGTGACGATAAAAATGGTAAAAATCCTTTGAAAGTTATGGGATTACAGTAGTGACAATTGGTATCACTTTGAAAATTATAATTGAAAAGTACTTGTGATGATAAAAATGGCAAAAATCCTTTGAAGGTTATGGAAGTACAGTGGTGACAATTGGTGTCACTTGAAAAATTATAATTGAAGTGTACTTGTCATAGATATTTTGCAGGCTATGAGAACTCACTGGTGACAATTGTCGCCAATTTGACCAGTATACGTGACAAAACACTTGCCGGGGTAAAAATGGTAAAAATTCTTTGACGGTTGAATGACCACACTGGGCACAATTGGTGCCATCTATAAACAACATTGGCGTCTATGGCGTTCGAACCGTTGTCGTGAAAATCCCACGGAACCGCTCCACTTTCCAGCAAACAGTATGGAGGCTAGAGGGTTTGGCATGAATCGGAAGTAAATCAATTTAAGATAGAAGATTCGACGGGGAAGGAAGGTCCTTAAAGGAGGACGAAACAGATCCCGCTGCCGGTAAGAAGGAAAGAGGACAGGAACGTGAAATCATCGTCCCTGAGGGATCGAACAATCGTCACTGTACCAGCCTCCAAGATAAACTCTTGGCACGTCTTCATTAGAGTTTTCTAGTCTATTTGCGGCCGGAGGAGGGGGAGGAGAGGAGGGACTTCTCTTATTACCGGACCAGAAACAACATGACGGTTCATTGGTAGCGTTCGATCCGCATAGTTCGCTTACGTTCGGTCCTATCTCGTTTCGTCTTGCGTGTGTTTGTCCTGACGGACTACGAATTTTCTTCTTTCCCCGTTGTCTCCGTCGTTCCTTGTGTTTTCGAGATCGCGATGGTACCCGCAGTTCAACGAAACCCCCGCTTAATGGTACTTTAGTCGAAAGCATTTTCGATGGAGACGTCCGGACGAAGGAAACGCTCGAGGAACGAGCCAATAAAAGTATTCACTTTCTTTAAGTAATCGTCTTCGCGAGCATTTCAACGGGAAACAGTCTGATATCTCTCTCTATCTCTTTTTGTCCCAAGAATCGACTGTTTGTTAACTCAAACCCGCTTCCAGCGATTTTGCCACAACCATAGCTGGGCTCATCGAAACCCTAGCGTTCCAATCCTGCTTTTTCATAGTTTCCAACCTGCTAGAGATCAACATTTCCCAAGTATTCTAACGTGAAGGAATACGTGTGCAAAATTCTATACCTGAATTCTCGAAATTGATGAAGTTATCACCGATTGAAGCACGTCGATATCCCTCGGACGGCGGGGGTTGGGTCGATCTTGACCCAGAGTTGCGAACGCTCCAACCGAATACCAGTTTCTCAGCAGTTGTTTGCGATTACTACTTACATTCAGCCCGAAAAGAAGATTAATCTGGGAGAAGCGGACAGAAAAATATTATTATTAACAGACTATAAAGAATACGACTTGGTGTGTAACTTACAGTTGGTTCACAATAATAACGTGAATTTTCATCGAGCATCACTTGATGAAGTGAAAAATAATTATCAGGCCTGTAGAATAAAATTGCTGTGATAGATTTATTTATTAAGAGTTCCGCGAAGGCGGAGACAAATAATAAAGATATTAAATAACGATCGATAAACACATTGCGAATTGCAAATCCCTCGTGCGCGTGTCGTCTGTCTTTAGCAGACACAAAAATTACAATTTTACCTAATAAACTCAGCGAAATAGTAGAACAATTGTTCGCGTTAAAATGTAGTTTTCGTGAACGTGGCGGGTTACTTTTTGCAAATGATATTGGCGCGATATTGCAGCAGAGGGCGAGCTGTAAACCGTGTCCTAAATTTTCCTCGCACACGGGGGGTGAAAGTTGCGGAACAGAATGCTTCACGCACGCGTAGTCTAATGTTGTTAATCTAGTATCACGCGGAAGAGTAAGTTCCTCGTTATTAGGTGAACTTTCGCTGTTACGGGCGAACGTGGGGTATAATATGGAGCAAATCGGTTCTTATTACGGCGGGGAGGAACAACGCAAGCGCGAGGCACCACGATTTTTATTTTTACCGGAAATAGGTACGCTTTTCATTTTAACGCTCAACCTGTACCGCTGAATGGAAAATTCAATCGCGGTTTACTAGGGAAGAATTAAAATTAAAGCAAACGTAAAACAATATTTTCGAATCACCTTTTGCACCGCGGATTTCATTAAATTCAACTGATACCTGTTCCCTCCGGTCGAGTACGAAAGGAATCGATTACATTTGCACGCAGAGAACACGTCTGTCTGCGTTTTAATTATTTTGGAAGAAGCGCCCATGGTAATTCCGACAAATGTTCCAATAATCAATTGTTATAATTATTGAATGAAGCGCGTTGTTATCGGACTGCGAAAAAACACTGAGGAGTTTATGGAGGAACGATTACGGCATCATGGCACCAGTTATTTTAATATCAATACTGGTTTTGTAAAAGATTGCAACTTTTATAATTTTCTTTTTTTTTTGTGAAATTTTTATCATCGTATTCTCCGATACGGACACGGTATAGTGACAATTATCGTGACTCCAAAAAATGTAGCAGCTCTGCTATAACTGTCACTCGGCAGACCCGACGACGCGACAGTTACGGAGATATTACTGTAAAACGGAACCGTCCCCTGATTACTATAATTCTAAAGAATGTAGCAGCTCAACTATAACTGTCACTAGGCAGACCCGACGATACGACAGTTACGGAGATACTACTGTGAAACGGAACCGTGCCCTAATTAAAATAACACCGAACACGATATAGTTACAATTACCATGACTAAAGAATGTAGCAGCTCTGCTATAACTGTCACTCGGCAGACCCAACTACGCGACAGTTACGGAGGTACTACTATAAAACGGTACCATCCCCTAATTACTATGACTCTAAAGAATGTAGCATCTCTACCATAACTGTCACTCGGCAGACCCGACAACGCAACAGATACGGAGATACTACTGTAAAACAGAACCATCCCAAACAATTACTATGATTCTAAAGAATGTAGCACCTCTACCATAACTGTTACTCGGCAGACCCGACGATGCGACAGATACGGTGATACTACTGTAAAACGGAACCGTCCTCTACAATTACTATGCCTCTAAAGAATGCAGCACCTCTACCATAACTGTCATTCGGCAGACCCGACGATGCGACAGTTACGGCGATACTACTATAAAACGGAACCGTCCCCTAATTACTATAACTCTAAAGAATGTAGCACCTCTACTATAACTGTCATTCGGCAGACGCGACGACGCGACACTTACGGAGATACTACTGTAAAACGGAACCGTCCCCTAATTACTATGATTCTAAAGAATGTAGCACCTCTACCATAACTGTCGCTCGGCAGACCCGACTACGCGACAGTTACGGAGATACTACTATAAAACGGAACCGTCCCCGATGTTATCATCAACGACACGTTAAGGCTACGATTCCTTAACGACTTTTAACCTGGAGGAAGATCCGCGGCGCCCGTGGACGACTGGGAATCCGACCGGTCCGAACTAGGGCAGAAGAGGTGGTACGCGGCCGCGCCGACCGGCCACGGGAGAAATTGAACAAGAAAAATACTTTCTTCCACGGGAAATTTCAATATCCTGGTTTGTGCTTTGCCTGCTGCCTACCGCCCGTACGATCCACCAGGGAGCTAGACCCTTGCCGAAGAGAAAGGGAGAATGAGAGCAAGAGAAAGGGAAAATAGATGGTCGTCGGCGAGGTACGGAATCGCGGCCCTCATGACACTCTCGAGAGGTTCTTCTTCGTTCGTGACTCCAGTAGACATCGGGGGATCACTTCTTTCCCTTGCCCCTCCCCGTCCTCTTGCCACCCACGCCGACCCCTCCTCGTCGAGTGTCGTCCTTCGTATCGGCTAATTTAATTCTTAAACCGAGAATAAGGGTGACTGACTATCGCGGGAAAGAAACGCGCCGCATCGTGGAACGGAACGCCCATTTTCTTGGACGGTCGACGATATGTGGTTAACACTCTGGGGACAAATGTCGATGGGTCGACTAGCGTAATGTTTTTACTATTAATTAGACGCTTGGTTCGTAGCCAAACCCTTTGTTCATTACCCACCTTTATCGTTATTAGCAATTCGGTGATTAGAAAAGGATCCTCTACACTGATTTGAGTCGCCTTGAAATATTTTGTCAACGTCATCATTAATATGAATTGAGAAAAGTTAGTCAGAATGACCTCATATCTCAAGGTTACCATTCTGTTCGATCGAGATATTTATACAAAATTCATAGATTTGTTACCAATGCGGCGAAACTAATAATTGAATTCTTGAATTTTCAAGTATCCAAGTTAACACCATCGAAAAAGGAAATTGCACTGAATTTGATTCTGATAAACGAACCTACTCGGGGACGTTTATGCGAACGTAGCGTATGCTAGACGATAATTGGCGAACGTTAGTCTGGTTGCTCTTTCGAGACGTATTATTTTTTCAGCGACTCTCTTCCCCGTCTCCGCGACGACCGTTTTGCGGCCGGGGACACCGCCGCTTGAAATTTCTTTTATGAATTTCACGGAGGCCCGTGCGAAATGGCGGGCTTTGCGGGGATATTTTCTTCTTTATCGAGTATTTAAAGTCGGGGTTAAACTTGCGAAATGGGGGTTATTCCAGACGCGATTGCGCCGTTTCCGACGGTTTTAGGGTCATGGGAAAAAATGCCGAGGTTTCCCGCGTCTCTGCGTTTCTGACCCGAATTGTTTTCACTCATTTCACTCGAGTACAAAAACGGCGATATAACAATCTTTCTCAATAATCTCATCATTTTTACGGAACTCGTGTGACTACGATAAGTTACATGTATATTTTTCTATGGTGTTTATCTACCATAAATTATTGAGTGCGGACGTTCATGCAATTTGCAATTTTTGTAGGCAAATTTTGAGAAATCGGAGACAAATAAAAATTGATTTTCAGCGGTAGCCCTTGCAGATCTGAAATAGATAAAAATCGTATTGAGTTCTGTGGAATTTTATATTATAGCATTTTTTTTTTTTTAATATTCGGAAGTCATCAATGCATAAAGATCCGCAGTCTAGTAATAATAATAATTTGTCGTCACTTCCTTAATTTTCGGAATTTTTATCTGTATAATTATGCAATATTCTGCCAGGTTACCGTAATATATACTTGCATTTCATACTACTGAAGCTTTTCAAGTATACTATACTATAATTATGTGCTTAATTAATTGTACTATTCGCTATTTAGCATGAATTCTGTTAGTTGTAATAATGAACTATTTGAATTCGAAACGCAAACAGCCAGGTAAGTATGATATGATTCCAAATTAAACCTATAATTAGCAATGACTACATATTATTATCAATACTCCAGTGTTATGAGGCAATTTACTGATAAACGAATTGGATTTAAAAGCTAGATTAAACAAGATGTGCAATGTACTCGTTCATATGCATTTAAACATAAATATGCAAAAAAAAAATGTATTTTTAGAATCCTGAATCTCTGTTTTCTATAAAAATATGTATTTACAAATTGTGGGAAGCAGGTGTAAAATAAAAATTGATTTCATCCATTAACGATTTTGTTGCATTGAAAACAACGTTAAAAATATTCTGAAATTTTGCTAATCTTTTACTGTTTTCTATTTCACCCAGCCAATTTTTTAGGGAGATCGACGCATGGAGAATTATAATTTATTAAATAAATGAAGTACGACTTTCTCGACAATGTTGTTCATTGAAATATAATAAGGAAGAATTTTCTTTTGCGTAACGATAGATCAATGTGCTCGAAATTTTTACTCAGATCAGTTTCATAATCGTAAAGAAATGATTCCATCCGCAGACAATGATGCCGAGTCCCGAGGCGTTAGTCTTCGCGATGCGATAAAGGACAATCGCGCGTAAGAATCTCTTGTTCCGCGGGAATTTCTTATCCCGAGTAATCTCGGAAGGAGAGTGAACATAACCGCGGATCGAGTAAATGCGTTACACTGCGAAAACGGATTATTTACCCGCCTTTTAAGGCCGCCTCCTCAGGAACCCGGCATGGCTGACGGGGACCCCGAAAACATTATCTAACGACGTTCCAGATACCGGTTGACCCTGGCTTCTTCTTCCGAAACTACGTTAGAACATGGTAATTAAAAATCAAGAGAGAAGACGATAACGCATTTACACATCACACGCCATTACGTCCGCTATTTTAATGCATTGGAAACTAGAGGAAACTAGGGTTGAGATATTTTTGGAAAAAGATCGCACGCACTTTTTGTTAACATTGTAGAGATTATTGAAAAATTCTAGATAACAAAATAATAAAAATTATAGACATTATACAATAGGTACTATATGTACATACTAACATACTAGAAATTAGGTATTAAGGTATATAGTAAAGAAATAATAAATAACAGAAATAATAAATAATAGAAATAATAAATAACAGAAATAATAAATAATAGAAATAATAAATAACAGAAATACTAAATAATAGAAATAATAAATAATAGAATCTAATAAATCATAGAACTAGTAAATAATAGAACTAATAAATAAAAGAAATAATAAATAATAGGGAATATAAAAATTAATGTATTTGTTATGCATGTTGTTAGACCATTGCTAATAAAAATTAAATAGAAATTCCTTATTTTTATTAAAAATTCCACATTCAAAATAATTATGAAATGTGAAACAGAAATAATAAATAAGAGAAAATGTAACGAAGAAAAACATGTTCTTAATCGAATGTTGTTCGACTATTTTATACGATAAAAATCACTCTTCTCAACAATACTAATCTGCTCTACATAAAATAATGTTCACGTTTACGAATGATAATATTTTTCAATTTTTTAAGGACTACATTTTAAGAATGTTGTATGTTGATATGTTTTTAGCAAATCGTTTTGTACTTTCACCTAGTTGTACGTTCTATGCTGCGCTTTGAGAGTTTCTTGCGTCGCATACATTCAGTTTTAAGAGCCGACGATACAAAACAGAAGAATATCATGTGTAAAATGTAATACGGGTGTGCAATCAGTAGAAAGCAGGTTTCACTTTAGCTCTTTCAACGGCAACCCTTTGCAGAAAACAATTTTCCTTTGAAGAGGACAAATTGATGGAAAACAATTCATAAAGCATATTACTTTCAAGCGTGCAAAGGAAGTGGTTTGCCATTTGGCGACCCGTTCAGATTGATTGTCGAATGGATATGAAAAACGTCGGCCAATGGAAAGTGCGCCATTATTGAGAACGAGAAACGAAAAGTACGGTAACGTGTTTTTCTACACCTGTTCAAAGAAATTATACGCTTTTACTACCATTGATACTGTGTGCCCGAACAAATCGAGCTCCCTTTCACAGTTAAAATACGTACAACTTTATAAATGGTGCTCGCGTACTTTATTCAGAAATCGATACGAATCATTTTTTATCATTAGAACAACAATTGAACAACCGTCTATTCAGAAGTAAATTCGTGAAAATGTAAACTAATGGCAAATTGATTTCCTCATTATTTTCTTATATTATTAATAAAAAAAAAATTGTTTAACATACCTCCAAATATGCACCTCCGTGGATTGCAGATTTTAAGCATTTCTCGTTGAAAATGGAAAATATTTTTCATTTATAATATTATAACCATAATATAATATTTGGTTCTGAAAAAAATTGGGAATATAGTTAAAATTTATATTAATATCCCTGTAGAAGAACCAAATTTTTACTTGTTTATAATTCCTTTAAAAGATTCCAAATAGCACATATTTGGATAGTCAAGGTGCTCCAAACTCTGAAGATATAATAATTATAGTATGGTTGTTATTGATTTTCAAAAAAATAATCGAAAAATAAAGTGAAGATGAAAGTGTAAGAAATATAATAGTTATTCTGCACGCCAATTTAACTTGCCAAGATTTTCAATAAAAAATTTTGGGCAAGCATGTTCAAGGTTCTGTACTTTAAAAAAATAAAAAGAAATCGATTTTTGGTAAGACTGCTAAATACGTTTTTCGTGACCGGGAAAATCGGTTTTTGGGGGAGCAATCTGAAATTCGTTTGCGATCAGCCGACTATCGAGAGGCACCGAGGAGAGAGCAAAAATCGCCGAGTAAAACAATCGGTCGGTGGCAAAAAATCAGGCAGGAAAAAAGATGGTAAACGATGGGCAAGAAGCAGGATCGGGTCAGAGGGGGTGTGCGGGTGACGTTACCAGTCGACACGGGAGCAGATTTTCCTACGGGAAAACGATCCGTCGTTGTCCAATTTGCCGTACGAAGCCAATAGCCGTCGTCGTGTACGACGGCACCGAAAAAAGGGACGTCCTGTACGACAGAGCAGCGCCGTTATCCGATATTTGTGACCGAAAATGGAAGCAGGTATCGTATAAAATGACAATAAGGGCGTGCCATCCTGTACTATCGTGCCGGACATCAATAACATTCGTTACCGGCGTTACACCCTGTATACCGACATACATATACAGGGATTACTCGGCTCCTTCCGTGACTGTATTGCCAGGACGCTTCACCTGTGCGCCAGCTTCTACAGGGTGTTCCATCCGACCGATCTCGGACAACATTGATGGACCATAAACTTTATCAACATTTTAACAACACTGAACCTACCACCGCCGGTCAAACAACCGGTTTCTGACTATCGTCGAGATTATTAGGTCGTTCGGAAAGTAATTTTGTTCAAGTGAAGTCATATAACTCAAACTTTTACAAATAAAAAACAGTAATTGAAGAAACAGATGCGTGAATAATCGCAAAAGATCGTAAAACAAAATGTTGTAAGACTTATTCTAAAAATTTTTGCTTTTATTTTCCCTTGAAGAAACGAAATTACTTTCCGAACAATATAAGCACGTTATAATAAGAATCACAGAAAATTTATATAAATTTTATGTCATTTTTATAACGCAATACGTGTCAGCCATTTTTACAATTTCAATGGCTGCTTCACTTTTCATACCTTTCGTGGGTGAAGGCGTTTCGGGAGATTTCAGGTTGGGCTCGTCCAGCTTGCATTTTGATAAAGAGTTTACAAAGTTTTCACTGGATCTTTATGGGAAATTTTGCACGTTAATTGCAAGACACAGGAGCAGAAACAAAAATTCACATCTTTCGTTAATAATTTAGAATGTTGATATT